>JAMKCH010077729.1:0-78949 GCA_023653785.1 Ophioderma brevispina | reverse complement strand
ATGTATGCATTCGTGAATACTGCTTTGCAGTGTTTATCTGTAATATATTCACTTATGTCATTATTTTGAAACAATATGTTTCATTTAACAATGTTCTCAGTATTTTTTAATTTGTATTAACAACCAAATAGTTCATCTGCGTACATAATGATATGCGTTATCTATATATTAAGGTTTATCATCTGCTTAATTTGGTATACATGTTTTGTGAAGAGACAGAGACAAAAATAAATCTGAAATCTCTGAAAAAATGTAATGCAAAGTTACTCATAGATCCGGGGTTCTCAATGGCAGCCCGAGAGCCAATCCGGCCCACCAACCATTGTATTTTGGCCCTAACTGCTCCAAAATATGAAGGGAAATATAAGAAATCTGTGTATTTGGGCCTCAAGTAGGGAAATTTCAAATTGTTTGGCATATTGTGTGGCCCTGTCACAATTATAACGAGAACCCACTGATGACTGGCGTAACCAGTGGCGGCGGCACCCGACCTCTTTTTCTGGGGTGTGTGGGGGTAACGGGGGCCAAAGTGAAATTTTGTGGTGGCAAAAAGTGCATGAAATTTCGTTGCGGGCAAGGCAAAGTATCAAATATTTGGAGATTTTTAACCAATTTGGCCCCAAATCACTGATTTTCACCCAAATTTAGTGATTTTTGGCCCTAATCGCCGAAATTTTGCCAAAAAAAAAAGGTTCTTTAACAGGGGGGCGGGGGGGGGGGGGGGGGGGGGGGGGGGGGGGGGGGGGGGGACTAGGGGCAGGAAAAAATTGGAGGGCAGACTTAATTGTTCATTAATTAAAAAATTTTTACACTTTATTGCATATCACGTGAAAGCTCAGTTATTCCCCTGTACAATGACACCAAAATCTTAAGAATTGATTTCTTCATGGTTGGAGTGACACTCAATTGAAATACTGATAGGTCTGAAAAAGAAAGTTGCCAAATTTCAATACCTCAGTTTAAAAGATATTTTACAGGGTTGGTTACACAGCTTTAAAAGAGGATTAGGTTTGCCTTGAACCCGGGTCTTTGAATAGGAAAATGTCAAAGAGTGGTTTATTCAGTATCTCATCATGCCAACGAGTATCACATGAGCAGAAGGACTCATGTCATGGGGCACATTGAAGCTGGCATATCCCAGAATTCAAGTTGTAACCAATGTTGGGTTAAGACCCCAGTGATGATGAATCAAAATGGAAAACAAAAATCCGGTGCAAACTGGTAATGGGAAGGTGAGCCACTTAGTAGCGGTTACCACGGGCGACAACACCCCATTAAAAAAAAGGTTTATTACTATCTGCTCTTTGGAATTGGAGATTGTCTTCCAAAAAATTTGAATTGTATGCACAGTTTGTGGGCAGTATCGACACAGTTCAAACTGAGAGCACGATAACTTGCTGAGAAGCCAATGACAGCCCTTCATTATCAGGATCGGGCCCAGCTATGTTGGTTTGTCAGCAACACCGGTAGTGGAATTTAAACATGTGACATGACAGAAATTCTGTTTCAGATTGAATGCAGATTTTGTCTTCGGAAGGTGATGGTGGAGTTAAAGTTTGGAGGAGGCATGGTGAACGTTTCCCTGTCTGTTGCATTGGAAGAGCGACAGCTTTTGGTGGACGGTGGCAGCCCTGTGTGATAACTGGGAGGACAAGACTTGTTGTTATGGAAGCCAACAATGCTGTCGTTTTGGGGTGGGACAAGATTCCAACACCGTTGCCATTTCTTATGTCCTCAATATGGGACGATATGCAGTACTCCAAGACGATAAGGCCCATCCACATCGTGCTAGGGTCGTCAATGAGTAACTTGAGAATGAGGGTTAAAAAAACTTCAGTGGCCTGCTATCCGCAAACTCATCATTTGGGCACATCCCGTTAACCTAACCCTATTAATTAAAGCAACCCAAATTGAGTACAGGGTCTGAATGAATTGGCACTTTTTCTGTAAGACCTACCAGTATCAAAGGAATGTCACTCAACCATGAAGAAATCAATTCTTAGGATTTGGTGTCATTGTACAGAGTATAACTGAGCTTTTCACTAATATGCAATAGAGTGTAATAACATTTCATAAGAGAAATACATGTCTGAAAAAAATGTCCAAACTTGTTTTGAAGGAAGTTTTAGGAGTTATAACCTGTGCTTAAGAGTTATATCCATCGAGTCACAATATCTCCTCAGAGGCAGAATGTTTATGAATACTAACGTTGTCGTAGGAATGATGCACGCACATGGGATGGTTAGGAACTTCCAAGCCGATTCACTTTCAAGTAGTGTCCGTAGACCTCTTGTGCACAGGGTCATGCCAATATGTGATGTGATCTGGGAAACCCGCCACATGTCGCACAGGACAGTTTGAAAAAAATAAAGAAAATACTAAAATCTGTTATGTTGTACTTTATTTTTTGTCAGATTGTATAAGTATAACTTTTGATATGTGTATCATGAGAAGAATGAAGTAAAAAGCTATGGAAACTTTATATTTCCAACTTTGCAATGATAGTCAAAACTCAAAATATAAATTTTGCACCATGTGGCGGGTTTTCCCAGATCGCATCACATATGATAGGAATACATCTGATTAGCTATCAGTGAGAAGTTGATTGGGTTCATGGGTGCGGGGGCACTCAAACATGAAATGGATATGGGTGTAAGGCTCACGCTTCCAAACCCAGAGGGGTCTTTCGGTGCGAGACGGCCAAATTGCCCTAAAATGGGGGTTTTCCGAGTGACAAATTTCTGAAATTTTCCCAAAAATGGAGTCTTTGGGTGAAATTTTGGCAAAATTTTCTAAAAATAGATGTCTTTGGGTGAAAATTTTTAAACTTTTGCCCCAAAATAGGGATCTTTGGGTGACAGTGGTAAAATTTTTTGGGGGTTGCAGACCTTTTGAATTTCTATTTTGACCTTCAACAAGTTTGAATACGATTCATGTAAAGCAATTATAGCACAATTTTTTTTAAGAGTGCCCCAATTTTTCAAAAAATTTGATATTTTTACACGGTTACATTGATAATTGGCTAGTAAACTATACCTGTGAATGGGAAAATGTCTATGTGTCACAAACGAAGGAATTTTGTAATTAGAATAATTAATATTGGAAATCTCTGATAATAATTCAAAGGTTGCTGGAAACGACCTTCCAATATGAAATAGCAGGGAAATAGCGCCATGTATATATGTGTCTAGGCTCATCCATTTGCTGTATTATTGGTTCAGGCAAGTCAAGTTAGAGGTCATTTTCTTGAGATGGCACTATTTCATCATGGACGGACATAAACTTAGCATTTCCAGCTCTGCCGTTAAGTACAATCTGGATCCCAATTCTAATTACAAAATCGCTTGTTTTATGATAAATATGCATTTTTGAGCATTCTCGTTCGCAGTTGTAGTTTCCTAGACAATTACCAACATAACTGTGCAAAAATATCAAATTTTGAAAATTGGGGCCGCTCTTCAAAAAATGTGCTGTTATTGCTTTAAGTGCCCCATGGGCAAGATTTTGAATAGGGGAAATTTTTTACAGTGTAGTCAGCCTTGACATTGCTTAGGCATAAAAAAAAATATGTTTGTTTGGCGTAACGGAGAAAAAATATCAGATTTTTTTTTTTTTTTTTTTTAGATCTTCAATGTTTTGCTCTAAAATGAATACAAGATGCTACTATTTAAAGCTTTTTTCAATGACATAGCAAAGATCTTTTATTTTACTTGTTTTAGTTGCTTTGTTTTGTTTTGTTATTTTTTCGTCTTTGTGTTGGTAAAAAAATATTTTTTTTTTAATTGTGGATGAAAATAATGGGTCGGTCGGCAGAATATTTTTTTTTATTTGATTGATAATGATTAAAAAACTTTCTGACGGGGCGGCAGATTTTTCGAGGGTCGTTTGGGTTACGCCAAACAAACAAATTTTTTTTATGCCTTACATCACTAAGCTATTGTGATGGTCTACCTGTACTGTATTACCAATGGCTCTTAGAATCACCCAATGACAGGGGTGTAACAGGGGTCCCTTGTCAGAGGGGGAAAACTTCCCAGTTATGAGGTAGATTTTCCCAGTTGGAGGTGATTTTGAGGCAGATTTTCCTGGTTGGAGGTGAAAATTTCCCAGTGAGCAGGCAAATAAGGCCTGATTTAGCATGATTTTCAAGCTTTTTTACTGGTCAAAGCTCTCTGGGGTGGCAACCCCAGAACACCCCCAATGAATTTTGGATTTGGCATAGTCCCTCCAAATCATTGAATTTAGTCACCTTAGGGATGCATGGTATGGGAAGCATATTAGATGAATTAAGTGTAGATTTGTGCAAGTAAGTGATGGCTTGGGTTTATAGAAATGTGTCCAATTTGTGTCTTTTTTTTTTTAAATATTTTGATAAACATGATGGATTACTAAAACTGAAAGATACTTTTGTGCACAGTTTTCAGCAAATAGAGTGCAATATGCATTTTGGTGTACATTTGAGAGGCCATATGTGAGCATGATATCGCCTTACAAGGGACTCCCTCAGTTAGGTGACATGTGTACACTGGTGTTGTAACATTTGCTGAATTTTAACCCCATTGATAAGCCGCATTATTACATTAGTTGCTGATGACGATAGACAAAACTCGCAGAGAACCAGCCAATTGAATTCTTATATGATTATTGGTGGGATCGGGTTTTATAAGAAACAACATCCCACTTTAAACATGCCAAAGTTCTTGCTTCTCCCTCTTAAGATTGTCTACACAATTTCAAATCACGAAGACACGAGTCCTCCTATTACACCAGTGTGTATGACTGTATCAGAACGACCGGTTACAAACCCTTTGGGATGGATAGGAGATCCAGAGAATTCACTTTTAACTTCAAGTAGGTGTCTATAGTACACTTGTGCACGCAGTTGGCCCACTGGGAATAAGGCATTCATCTGCATTTGCAGCATGAACTTAGTTGAGGTCAACTCTAAGGGAGAAGCACTCTGTTATGGTAAAAGGGTGTATGGTATTTAGTTTCCAATGTTATCTTCCTTTTGCTATTGTTTTGTTAACTTTTAGGACATTCACAAGGAAGGAAAAATGTAACTTTAATAAAATAATAAACAGAAAAATAATTTCCTTTTTTACCCCCAAATTATAGTCATACTATATGGACCAAACACAGAAAACTATAAAGCACAAAAATAAAGTACCTTCTCTGTTTTCTGTAAAAGTTACAATTTTTCTATGTGAGTAATATAGCAAAAGAAGAAGTAAGTAAACGATAACTGGACAGAAGGAAGTATGTATGGGAATCCAATCTATGAGATACACCCTTTTGCCATGGACTAAGCTAATCAGTGCGGTTATGGTATTAATATTAATACCAACATTCTGGTCTGTAGAATCAGTGCAGGTGTATTTGGGTAGATTTGTTGATTTTTGGTAACTTGTCAATTTGGTTTGGCTCAAAATAACGATTCAACAATGAATGAAATAGGTTAAGTAGTTCTTAAGATGTTAGAAAAGACTCATATCATAAACAACAGGCGGGTTATGGTTTGCGGAGTTTTAGTTTGTTTGCTTTGTCCTTCCCCAATCCTTTTCCGTGGGAGACTTAGTCAAAAAACTCCTTCATTGCAGGCCCCCTTCTCATCTCTTGTGACAGAGTTCAGTTGTTCAAGATTCATGTGAACTGGGACGATTGTATTCTGGGGAATCATAAAAAAGTTCTCAGCCCAAACTATAGGTATGAGAGTTTAGCTCGCACATCGTGCTTCAAAAAACGGGGTTGTCAAGAACTTGAGACAAGATTTAAATATTTTGCTGAGGTCCCTGCTACTTATGTCAGTATGATTGAAGTTAAAGTAAACGAGAGATTTCACATAGCAGGTGTCCCAAAAAAATCAAAAGTACTGATTTTGGCCCTGATGTAAAGTTTCCATCACAAAAAATATCCCCCCATCTGAAAGGATTCGCTGAAGACACATTGTTTCTGTGATACAAACCATTTTTGAAAAATTTCTAATTTCGTATAGGAGCAGAATACGAAATTAGCTTATGTTTAGAATTGAAATATAGCAAATCAAAACACCCTTTTCTCTCTTTTAAGGACATTTCTGTAGGAAATAAAGGTACAAATTTCTATTGAGTGTCTTAATCTATATAAAACTACTACTATGACACAAATCTGGGTTCTCAAAATCTCTCGTTGACATCCTTTAAGAGGCCATTTTGTGAGTTAAGCACCTCATTTTTTTATGCGTTCACTAAAAGTTTTTCTTCCGCCACCGGCCTGCTAGATAACAAAACCTTACCACTTCCTGATTACATGTGAATAGATTTTAGGCCTTCAAAAAAAAAAAAACTGAACAGCAAGGAGAATTCCAGACAGAACCACTTTTCTATCGGTCTAGTTTATCATCGTCATCAATTATTCAGCACCCACACTCCGAATCCTTTCTCCTGTTGTTGCATTGACTTCCTTCATTTGTCAAATTGCTTTACAAATCTCCTACTGCTTCTGTTACAGTAAGCAGACATCTCCGTCACGTTATTGCAGAGTAGCAGCACGCTTGGCAGCTCATGAATGGCGCCACAGTTTTCATTGCGAATGGAGGTAAATTGACAGAGTCAGACAACTTATAGCTTGGATTCACACATGTGAATCTTAAAGGGGCATTTTGTGATCCACAACCTTGTCCCCCGATTTACCTCAAGGTATTGAGATTTTGATATCTTCTGAACCGTTGGCCCAAGTATAGTATGTGTGCCTAATATTACGTGCAAATTCGATCTACTACAGAAGAAATTCATAATTTTGTATTTTCTGTCCGTAAACGGACAGAAATTACAGCACAGTGGCCTATGGTGCAGCGTGTTACAGTAATTCGCTCATAGCATCAAACGAAACATCAGAATCGGCTGAAATTTTAGAAATAACCTTTTCGTGAGGTTATCTAGTGATCATAAACAAAAATAAATGTGCTAGGATCACGAAATGCACCTTTAACTTTAAGGTAATTGCCAGCGAGACCTATCATTTTATCATGCAGCTTGATCTGTAAGAGTATGTATATCTTACTTTTTGATGCCTTAAAAAGATACAATGTACTCTACCTTTTGGTTATTGTAAGGGTGAGCAAAATGGTCTTAATTGTGATTTTCTCAGCTATTTTGAGCTGTTTTGCTTAATATCCTATTAAGCCGTTTCGCTTAATTTTCTCACTCAATTTGCTTAATTTTCTCATTTGCCTGAAATGAATATTTTTTTTCGGGGGGGGGGGGGCTTCACCCCCTTGACCCCTACCAGGGGCTCTGCCCTTCTACCCTGCTGGGGGCCTTAAGCGGCTCTTAAACCCCATTCCACATGGGCTGTGATCGCATTCAGGATCATGCACCATTGGTGCAAGATTCTGGATACTCTCACGTGGAAAGCCATTCACAAAACTTGTGACACTGCATCAGCCATAGTTATTTTGTCATCCCATGTAGACCCCAAGTGGTGTGCCCTCTAATAGCATTATTATCCCAAGTACAAGGCTAGCCAATTTTAATGTAAAGGTTAGTTATAGCCAAAAGAATGTTATTAACCAAATGTGATTTGTTATATAGAATCAAGATTGAATACCTTTTCTGTAAGTCTAATGGGGCCTAGTAATAGTATTTCAGAATGATCTTTATTCAAATATTAATCCTCATATTTGATAGAAAAATTAAATTTTAGTGAATGATGTTCACCATCAAGGGAAATCAAGCAGGATATTTCTCTTCTTAAAAAAAACATACTTTTACCACCAGAATCCCTCTGTGGCCTTTTTGCCCATGCATGAAAGTGTTTTGTACTCTGTAAAGTTAACATTTTGGATAGGAAATATCTTGTGTATTTATGAGTTTGGTACGACACCTGAGATTATGGTAAATACTCCGTAATCATGTATGTCAGGGGTAAAATGATCTTTATTACTATTTTTGGCAAGTCTGTTTCTAATAGCTTCTGGTAGAGATCCTACTTTCTAAATGTAAAGGAGGGAAGATTTCACTCTCAAAAAAGCAAAATCTAAGACCCAAAAACTAAGACCCAAACCCAAGTCCCTAAAACTACGACCACAAAAACTCAGACCATAAAACTAAAACTTAGACCCTCTCTAAAATTCCACTGATGACACTTTTGCACCAAAAAATGTTAAGGTGTTATTTTGTGGACTGGCCTGAGTAGTAATGGTCCACTACAAAAGCTAGGACCCCCTTCTCAAAATTCCAATAATAATGATTTTAGTGCCTAAAATGCTACACACGGTCGTAGTTATAGGCCAAACCAAAAAAAGTTAGAGTCTTAGTTTTGTTGGTGAGTAAGGGTCGAACTACAAAACTAAGAGCCTATCTCACATTCCCTAATATACATTTTGGTACGCAAACAGTCAGGATATAGGTTGTGATTTTGATAAGTGTCCACCTACAACACTAAGACTCTAAACTGTTTTGGCCACCAATCAATATTTCTCACTTGATTTGCAACAAAATCAAGATTTCTTGGAATTTGAGAACAGGGAGGGTCTTAGTTTTGAATTTCCTGAATTTAAATGCCCTAAAATTAAATCGCATGAAAATAATTTGTTTTGATTCTTTTCCGAAATTCCTCTGATATTCTAAATTAACTCATAAGATTACATTTCGTTAAGTTTCAAAGCCTTAATTAATCCTCCTTTTTCCCCGTTTTCTGTTGGAGAACCTTGGCTCAGTGAATGATATGCCACACCTTTACCAGTGCGCGCATACAATTGAAGGCAATAAATACAAACATTACTGCGAAACAATGGATGAGTTATAGTTTAACTACCTAAAGCGTGTATTTTGATGCAATTTTTTGACGTGAAAAGGGTGTTGCGTCATGGCCAACACTGCACGAGGCTTGCATTGTTGGGTTTAGACTAATAGTGAACTAACTCTAGTTTTGACGTGACCTACATCCCACAAAAACAATTAATTACCATATTTGCTGAATTGGGGGTTTGCAATTGTTGTTATGACAATGATGATGAATCAGGGGTCTTCACTTGAAAAGCTGTGACCTTCCTACCTCCGCACATTGAAAGCGGTATAACCAGACCTATTGCAAATGGAGGAGAGAAGGGATGCCGAGGCCTTTCCTGAGGGGCAAATTTGGTCTCTCCCTCCATAGAACCTGTACAAATGGTCATCGTATTTTGGGGGCTGGTGGGGGAAAGAGTTCTGAGCAGGGGGCCTCACCCCCTGCCCCCCACTAGTTATGCCCCTGCAAATTGAATAGGATAGTTTGTTGAGCTTATGCCATCATGGCTTGGTTCAACATTTAGTGAATGGTGGAAAGGGAGTGAAGATCTGTGCCAATATATATAGACAAACTGAGCTTCCAAACAGTAGACATCTTTAGTAAATTTGTTGTAAATAAGATGTCAATTGCAAAGTTATTTAGGTTTGTTAGATTAAAGGTTGTAAAATGCTAAAGATGCTGTTTTCCCCACTGAATCATGAGGTACTAACCACATAATCAGCCTCTGGGCTGTTCCCGGTTATACTATCTACTTCTTTATAATGGGCAGGAACATGCTTATTTTTGCTGATTACCAATCATAAAAACGAGTGAGTTGGCAGATGCTGTTTTCCCTGCCGAGTACGTGGAGAGCGGGGCCCTAGCGGTGAGGTGCTTTCCTCTGCGGCATTTACCATCAAATTCCGCGGTTCGAATCCCGGTGGGGTCGTGGCACTTCCTTGGATTCTATCGGCGTACTACCCAATTCGATTTGTCTGTCATACCAGCTAGTTGATTAAATCCAGAATACGCCTCCTCCATGGTATCACTTGGAATTGGGCAATGGATCATGAAAGCATCCCGTCCTTCGGAGGGACGTTAAGCCGTCGGTCCCAGTGTACGGAGAGTCACAACTGTCCATGTACATCGCCGTCATTGTCGAATAAGTGTAGGGTGTAAACCCCTGATGTTCCCAATCCGCCCCAGCCTTCACATAGCAGGGGCCATTTTAGAGGCCGGATCATGGATACACGCGGCCCCGATAAGCACACTAGCTGAACAAATCCTGACACCACCACAAACCATTACATGACTGTGGTATACGACAAACAAAAAACTGGCCGTTAAAGTTTTCTATATTAAAAAATATAGAACTGTGCACAACTTTGGGTTAAAAATGTCATCACTCATCAAGCAACTATAACATACTCTAAAGCCCATGTTATTTTGGGGTGGTACATTTACTGCGAACCCCACTATCAGCTCGGCAACTCACCTAACGGGATTTTAAGCGAGTCCTGTTCGGGACGCAATAACAGACCAAAGGGCTTTTATTGAGTACTGTGCAAGCGCTTATCAGGTACTTTTCGAACAGGCAGTGGCCATGTTGCTAAAGGTCACACCAACCTAGTCCGTTTTTGCAGCGTTGTTCAAATAGATGACTTATAAAATCCTAAATGAGTTAAATTAACGTTGGAAGAATAACAGTCTGGGAACTAAAGCTAATGCTTAATTTTAGTGGAAGTATCAAAAATCCCCCCGGTTTTTGCCACCACACCAGGTCGAGGGTACCATGTGGACTAAGCCTGTAGTGCACGGGGAAGTCTCCCCGATCAGATGATAACAAAGCGCTAAATGTGTACAAATACATCTGTGTATAGGAATCTAGATCACATATAATGTAGATTACCTGACTACAAAAAACGTCAGACAAGCAAGAGATGAATTTATGTTTATTTTACATTATCATCTCCCCCAGCACTATTTATCATCCTTACCCACACTGAAAGTTATTAGCTGTTATTGTCTCGGCTGTGTGTAGCTTCTACAGTAGCGGGCCGATATCGCGGTACATACAACCCCGGCATGTCCATGCCTGTGGACTAGCGGTAAGGTTGTAGGTCTAAAGTAATACGTCTTGTTGTATGAAATGTCGTGTTTCATACTGTGTATAACTTTTACGCGTGTGTTCTTAGCTTCGTACGTGTGAGTGCGTAGGCCAAAAGTGCCACTGTCGAGGACTTGTGTACTGTATATATACTGTAAGTATAGTAGTGGACTTCGGGAAGAAGACTTGCTCGCGCATGTACACAAACGTAGTATGCAACGTATTAATTTATTTAATTAACCCAATTATCATCATGATCATGTCCGGACGAGGGTTTTTAGACATTTTCAGGATTTAACGCCCTGTTATGTATAGGTATGGGTCAATGCCATTAGCATTTTTATGGCGATAGCCCCACACCTTTATGTATTGCATCGTACATGCGACTGGCTTGAAGAATATATCTTCTTCAGTTTAAAATCCATAAAAATTAAATAACAAACACAATTTTCGACATAAGATTTAAATGGCACAGCTGATCGGTTAATATATCTACAGAAAAGTATTCTCTAATAGCAATGAGTCCCTATACACCCGTGTGATCCCTATAGAATTTGATTTTGAAAATTCACGGTCAAGAGGGGATTTGACCACTCACGTACCGATTTTTGACTTTCATTTTACGGAAAGCCCATTGGGCTTTCGTAGAGTCCCCTAACACCCTAACGTGACGCGCTTCAAATCCCGTTTCGGGTTCTTTGCCTAACTGACTTTGCCTGACATGACTCAGAATTCAGTAGCCTTTACGGATACAAGGTCATCACTGACTTTATTCCGTAAAGGCTGCTGAATTCAGGAGTCGTGTCAGGCAAAGTGAGGTCAGTAAATGTACCAACTATTTTTTTTGGAAGCCATATTTGAAAATCTTCCAAAAAAATTGTGGCCCGATCTTTGCGATGGTAAACTTTCTGAATAAACCACAATGCCAGATATGTTTTTTGCCTGGTGCAATCAATGAGAAAGTGCATTTCTCCATGCTGTAAGGTTTTATTTAAATGGGCTTGGGCGATAACATTTAAGTGTCCGTTCAGTGAGCTCCTTGAATCAAGATGGGCCGTCATTTCTTAGGCCTTTTATTTATATCTCTCCATACTCCAGAATGACTTCTTGAGCAGGGGTCAAAAAGAGTACAGAACCCCTCTGCAAAAGGGGGCTGCATTTGGTTTACCTTAAAGGTTGTTTCGTATTGCCACAACCTTGTTGATGTTCCACACACATATCTTGTGTGAACTATTAATACCATGTACATTCGCCCGGACAGAGGTTTATTCGGCCACACTTTTTTCCCTGCACACAATCAGGTCGGAATGGCCTTCAATAACAAATCCCATCATAGCACATCACTTGAAACTCAAGAGGTGTGCAAACCATCCCAGCTCCGCTAAGCCAGCCGAGTTGTTTTTATCTGCACATTTAGTTAGCTGGCACTATACTTTCTCCTCAACCCTGCATGCACCCATATACATAGAGTACGTGATACACCAATGGTTGATATACATTACAAGAAAGAGAGAGAGAGGTGGTGACCCGATTCGACCACGTAGGGACAAACTATTTTTTAATGTTCACATAATATAAAGAAAACATGTCTAAGGCTAAATATTTACTGGGTTATAAGAAAATATGAGTTTCTTAACTAAAATCTCAATTTTGATGAGGGGTAAAGTGGGAATGAGATTGTTGGATGGGTTCCCAACACCTTTAATCAGTGTTAATATTATACCAATACTTTAGTGATGGAAGACAATTATAGATGCACTTAGCCCCATCTAGTCATGATCACGGAACCAAAGACTACCAACTATGTAACTTCCTCAGACCAGAGTGAAACTAATTCGTGAATGCACACCACCACCACCTGCATCTAATGCCATAATTAATGTGTTTAAAACTGCAGTGTGTAATGCATGTAATTGTGCCAAATTGACCGATCAGTGACTTATTTCAATTTACGGCTGACTCAGAGATTTCCGGGGACGGCTCCCTCACTTTTCAAACAACTGTTGTTTTTTGGCATTTACATAATGCTTGTCCATATATAATCAACGGTGATAAATAACTAAGCTCAAATCAAAGTCCCTTCATATAGAAAATCGCAACTTTTGTTTTAAAAAATTATTTCCGGATCCGGAATTTTGTTATACCCGTATCCTATGCACTTTTATACTGTACATAAATTTTACTGCATGAAAAACAAAAATTGATTTCATCTCTAACTTTGGAATTGAGCGTTATAGGTGAATAGCTTAGTTTTCTGGTTGACTATTTTTTACTTGCTACACAAAAAAATATTATATTTCGAAATTCTCTGAGTCAGACTTTAAGGTAAACCAATTTTTAATATTTTCCTATGCGAAAAAGCTGGTGGTTTAAACATGGTTAACCAGGTCAACCCTGGGTTTTGACCATGGTCAAACCATTGTTAGCCATGTTTTTGAAAAATGGCACGCCACGGTCAACCACGGTCAAAACACTCCACATTGTACCATGGTCACCATGGTCAAAACTCTCTGCATGTTTGACCATGGTCGTCAGTGGTGGCATTTTTCAAAAACATGGTCAACCATGGTTAATATGACCATGGCTAACCATGGTTTAACCATGGTCCACTTGGGTTGTTTTTTTACCATGGTTTGAACCGTGGCTCCCATTTTTCAAAACATGTCAACCTGGCTATTGTCCATGATCAACATGGAATGACAGTGGTGCCATTTTTTTCAATCATGTTAAAAAAAAAAAATAAAAAGATAATCCCTATGGTTTTACACTTTTATACACCAGTATAGTTTTTCCATCTGATGTTTAAGGTACATATATATGGCGACAGATAATCAACCTACCTTGACCAGGGATTTGAACCGGGGACCCTTGTAATTACAAGACTGAAGACTTACCAATTGAGCTAAACCTATCTTGCTTGATAATAAAGGGCAAAATATATATCAATTGTAAAAAGCTCAACAGTAAGAACACACTAAGTAAAAACTAAGACTCATAAAATGGCGACCTTACGTCACAGAGCTTCACAGTGGTGAAAAAAAAAATCCTGAAACCTCGAGAAATCCCTGTATCACGGTGAAAACAATTGCCTAAAGTGACCAGGGTCAACCCTGGCCCACAAGAGGATGACCATGGCTGACAAATGCTCAGGCTATGGTCAAGCATGGTCAACCATGGTGTACCATGGGGACCATGGTAACCACTATGAACATGGTGAAGCCACAATGGCTGATCATCGCTGACCATAGTCAACAATGGTCAGCTGTGTCTTGACCATGGTTGACCAACAAGAAATGGTGTGGCCATATCTATGTGTACCTCATCAGTGCATTGTGGGAGTATAAAATTTAGGTACAGGATTGACTTTGCTGGGAAACCAAAAAAAAACATGTTATTTGGCCTGTAAAGCTTTGTAAAACCATTCCATTGAGCACTTGTGATTACATTGTGACCGACCATTCACAACTCATGACTTTTTTTCTTTGTTCTTGTTCAAGCTGAACTATACTAGTGGACAGCTGTAATATTATCATTTCCTCTCCATGGTCTCCTACTTTAACCTAATGCTCTGCTTGATTTTGAATATTTTTTTCTTCTCACATTTCTGGGCCATAGGCACACTGGTAGTGACCATGGTCCACCATGTCCAACAATACACAGCCATTAACCCATGGCCAGACAATCAGTTTCCTAATGTAGTCGACCATGTCAGGACATGGACTACCTTTGTTCAACCATGATCAGACGTGAGTTTCCGGGTTAGTGACCATGGTCAGTCACAATTACATTGAAGTGACCATGGTCAACCATGGTCAAATGAGGTGATAAACATGGTTGACCATGGCATACTTGAAGTGACCATGGTCAACCATGGCCCACAAGGTGATGACCATGGCTGACAATGCTCAGCAATGCTAAAGCATGGTCGACCACGGTATACTTGAAGTTACCATGGTCAACCATGGTCAAGTCAGGTGATGACCACGGCTGACCATGTTCAGCCATGCTAAAGCACGGTCGACCATGGTATACCATGGGGACCATGGTAACCACGGTTGACCATGGTCAAGCCACCATGGCTGATCATCGCTGACCATAGTCAACCATGGTCAGCCATGTTTTGACCATGGTTGACCATGGTTGACCATGCTAGCACGGTTGACATTTTGCCTAGGTTGGAGGGAAATTTTTGTTCTTTAAATAAAGAAATACATAAGAATTTAAGGGAAATTTTGCAATCCTGGAGGGAAATTTGGATTGTATTCCTGGGAAATGTAGCATTTTTTTCCAGCCCTGTCGGTAGGTGTTCTACAACAGATCAATGCATTTTGAGAGAGATTTGTATCCTCTAAAAATCTCCTCCTGTCACTTTAATCTTATTTTGAATATCCGCTCAGACCATACAGACAAAGAACAAAATAATGCATAAGAAAAGTATCCGTTCTGTAACTTTACAGCCAAGAGTGCTTGATATAATGGAATTTTAATAATTAAAAAGTTACATCTCTTGGCACATGGCAGGCTGATAGTTACGTGATAACGGATCAATTGCTGTAAAACAATACTGACTTTTTTTCAAATAAGCTTTAACAGTGCAGAATATAGCGTACTTGTACGTGCATACGTACAAGTACGTACATACGTCACCAAATTATAAAGAAATACAAAAGAATTTTATAAAATCCTCTCGGGATTCTCAGTTTTGAGGCGAGAAAGGATACTAATTTCAGAACTAATGCCAAACGACATTATAAACAAATTCTATGTGTCAAAATTTTGATTTCTTGTGTCGAAATTTAATTATTGAAAAAAATATCACTGATGATGTCATATCAATTTTCTTAATTAATATCTTTTATTTGAAAAATGATATCAAAAATCTGCACATAAATTTTGTTGATAAGCTTTAAAACTCTATGTAGTGAAAATTGCAGCTCTAGAACTGTAAAAATAAACTGTCCCGGAGGGAAATGTTAAAAACCTTATATTTTTCTTTAAAAAGTTGCATTGCATTGTGGGATATTATGACGTATGTACATATACGTACTTGTACCCTTTCTTCTGGACAGTTTAAGGTGCATTTCATGATTGCAAGCACCTTCAATTTTATCCATTGTTCACTAGCTATCACTAAGAAAAGCTAGCTATCACTAAGAAAAGCTTAATTCACCAAATATGAGTTGATTCCGATCTTGAGGTTTTGTGTAATGAGTTTGTTTGCTTGTTTCCCACAGTCACATAGGCCACTGTGCTGTAATTTCTGTTAATTTACAGACAGAATATACAAAAATTGCAAATTTGCACGTAAGATTAGCTACACATGGATTACTAAGGCTAACGGTTAGATGCTTTATAAAAATCTCCAACTTGTTAGGTAAGTCGGGGGATGAGGGTGTGGGGATAAAAATGCCCCTTTAAAATAATGCATGTTTTGGTGTTCTTTCACACAGCACAAATGAAATGTTTAAATGTAACTACAAAAATGTTGCTGCATTATAGGGCTCTTTTTCAATTTACGCTGGGGGAATTTGGGTGGAAATTAGGGCCATCAATTTTTTTAGTCTTAAAATGGGGGTATGAATGGGGAGAGGGGAGTATGGAATTTTAATTTAAGAATTAGCGAAAAATGAGGAAAGGAATGTTTGTTTGTGGTTTAGAAATCTTTTTTCTCCAATAATAATAACAGTTAATTTAATCACAAATCTGTAATGGCCTCTAGGCCAAATTGATGACTTTACAACTAAAAATTTTACTTTCATGTTCTATCCATCCATGTCAGCTGAATGTCAAATAAACCACGGAGAGAGTGTTATTCAGGTTTTAAAGCAATAACGGCACATTTTTGAAGAGCACCCCTAATTTTCAAAATTTGAGCTTTTTGCACAGTTGTGTCGGTAATTGTCTAGTAAACTAATACCTGCGAATGGTAATGCTCAAAGTGCATATTTGTCCTAAAAGAAGCAATTGTAATTTAACAGCGGAACTGGAAAAGCCAAATTTTGGTCCGTCTATTGGGAGAATAGTGCCACCTCACAAAAATGACCTCTAACTTGACTGCAAAAATTGGGGCACTCTTCAAAACAATATGCTGTTATTGCTTTAGTTATAGCTGTTGTTAGACCAAAAAAAAAAAAAAAAAAAAGCTTGTTTTGAAGATATCAAATACATCAAAATCTCAAAAATCATATTTTTGGCCAAAAATCATCTTTTTTGGCCCAAAAAGGCCAAAAAAATAAATTTGTATTTTTGGCAACAACTCTTATGAGAATCTATACCATATGAGCAGTTGATCTGACATGGTTGCCAGCTTGTAACAAAAAATGCCCACATCAATTTTTCTGAACACATTTATGATACTTGGCTGGCTGTCTGCTAAGGCTAACGGTTCAGATGATATAAAAATCTCAACTTTTTTAGGTAAGTCGGGGGATGAGGTTGTGGATCACAAAATGCCCCTTTAAATTAATGCATGTTTTGGTGTTGCTTTCACACATCACAATGAAATGTTTAAATGTAACTACAAAATTTTGCTGCATTATAAGGGACTCTATTTACGCTGGGGGAATTTGGGTGAAATTAGGGCCATCACATTTGTTAGTCTAAAATGGGGGTATGCATGGAGAGGGAGATATGGAATTTTAATTTAAGTAATTAGGAAAAATGAGGAATGTTTGTTTTGGTTTAGAAAATCTTTTCTCTAATAATAATAACGGTTAATTTAATCACAAATCTGTAATGGCCTCTAGGCCAAATTGATGACTTTACAACTAAAAATTTTACTTTCATGTTCTATCCATCCATGTCAGCTGAATGTCAAATAAACCATGGAGAGAGTGTTATTCAGGTTTTAAAGCAATAACGGCACATTTTTGAAGAGCACCCCTAATTTTCAAAATTTGAGCTTTTTGCACAGTTGTGTTGGTAATTGTCTAGTAAACTATACCTGCGAATGGTAATGCTCAAAGTGCATATTTGTCCTAAAAGAAGCAATTGTAATTTAACAGCGAAACTGGAAAAGCCAAATTTTGGTCCGTCCATTGGGAGAATAGTGCCACCTCACAAAAATAACCTCTAACTTGACTGCAAAAATTGGGGCACTCTTCAAAACAATATGCTGTTATTGCTTTAGTTATAGCTGTTGTTAGACCAGCTAAATCTAGAATTCCCAAATTAATATCCAACAAGTGGCCCAATTGAGATTTGAACTGGGGACTCTTTACTCCAGATGCAAGCTTGCTAACCACTAGCCTATGCCCCTCTCTTGTTGTAAACATAGTCCTAATTTTGACAATTCAATTTTTTGCATGTTACACACAAAATTATTTTGTTGTATTATTCTGTCTATAGTGTATAGCATGTAAGTAGTGATCATCATCCTTGCACGTTTACGCGACAAGTTAATAATTCACACCAGGGGCACCTTTTTTGCCGAGGTGTCGGGTACAGGCCTGTGTCTGGAACAGATGACTCCAAGGTGTTCAGAAATTCATCATAAAATGAAAGAAAATATGATTCATTACATAAATATCCTTCAAAGAAACTGGTTACTATTACAACAAGTAATTTTAGCAGTGTATATATTTTAGTTATTGCCAGCATGAATCATTTTCATGAAACATTTTCATGTTGTGACACATTTGTGTTTTCCGGTTGTCAATATTCAATTAAGAAACCAATTTTGTGGCACTTTTTTTCTTTAAGACTTTGTATGCTTGGTAATATTTTGTTGGGAAAATGGACATGATGAATAACAATATAAGTTTTAAATTTCAAGGTGACTTAAAGGTGCCTTTTGTGATTTCAGCACCTTCTGTTTTATTCATTGATCACTAGCTATCCTTCAGAAAACCTTATTCTCAAAATTTGAGCTGATCCTGATCTTGCAGTTTTGTGTTATTAGCAATTGCTCGTTTCCCATGGTCCCATAGGCTACTGTGCTGTAATTCTGTCCATTTACGGACAGAAAATACAAAATTGCAAATTTCTTACAGACGAGACCGAATTTGCATGTAAGATTGGGCACACATGGTTTACTAAGGCTTACGGTTCAGATGACATAAAAATCTCAACATTTTTTAGGTAAGTCGGGGGGACGAGGCTGTGGATCACGAAATGTCCCTTTAAGGAAATTTTGGCCTCATATTTATTAAATTGACTACAAAAGTAATGGAGAAATTTATCATAAATGGAAGAAAGATCACTCACATTGTCAGTTTCATAGTGCTGAAGATGGGGTGTTCAAGAAATTTGCACTTTAAAACAAATTCAGCGGGGAGCTGACCAAAATAATTTTAGATTTAGATTTAAATTTAGATTGAAACAGCACTGCCACATTTTCAAATGTAGACTCTTTCAGGTGAATCACTGATAGTGTCTTTAAATTGAATCAAAATTTGATAATTTTGATAACAAAATTAGTTAAAAAGTTGGTATGTATGTGACCCCCCAGCTAATAGCATTGTGTGATGATTACACCAAGTATTAGTAGACCCCTACTTTAGGCCATCTTAATTTAATAGTTAGTCTTAAAGCTCCCGTACTAGTAAAATCGCCGGCTTTATGTATAAATTTCAATTCCCCCCCCCTTTTTTTTAACTCACGAAAAAAATCCACACAGACATCGTCAGCTGAAAAATAGCCTAATTGACTACGCATGAGTGTAAATTATTAAAAAAAGTTCCATGTGGCATAAAATGAAATGACAGCAACAAAACATCAATGCATGAACAATTAAAAAAAAAAGAAAAAAAAATGCATTCCGCATTAGGTTTTCAAACTTTGGGGAGCTTTAAGACAAACTATTAAATTAAGATGGCCTTGCATACATTCAAATCTGTATGTAATGATCTTGTGTATCTCTGGAAACTGCTCTGATCCAGTGCTTGCAATCAAACACAATAGAGTAACTAATTCTTCGTATGTACATCATGAACAAATACATTTTCAAATTTCCTTGTTTTAGAGAAATGGTGAACACTGCCAGGAAGTCTTTCAAAGAGGTGAGTTAAAATGTTTCCCCAGCCTACAGACTGTCACTGTGGATAGGCTTACTCTGCAGAATTCAACTACTTTTATGTACGATGACTGTACTCTCTGTCGTAATTCCTTTTCTCTGCCTCAAAACTATGCCTTCGTTCCCGCCAGACAAAACCATGACAACGCACAAGGGAAATACATAGATGCACGTTACACGTAGCAACTCTACGCATGCGTGTGTAGACGCATATTTCAGAAAAGGAATTGTGACAGCGAGTAGCTATACTGAATCACTGTGACCATGGGCATGGCAACTTGGTCTAGCCTAAAACCCCATCTGTAAAGTTTCGTGCCGATATTTCAACCCATTTTGATGTGAGAGCTAAAAAAAGTGATTTTGTAATCCTTTTGAGTACTGTAAAATTAATTGGTCAACCAAAATGAAGCACATTTTTGCTCATAACATTTAAACCAAACATCCTTTAACCCTATTATTTCACAGGCTAGATGAGAAAAATAGTAGCTTTCTTTAGATACCAAATTTTGACTACTTCGGTTCTGGGGACAAGGTTAATGGTGATCGGACCATGGCCCTTTAAGATATTACACTGGTATTGCCCCTGCCTAGTCTAGGGCTAGGCTTACTTATCTTGTCTCTTGGATTTGGTTGTTTTTATTCCCCTGGCTTGAAAAGCAGAGGGGATATTGCGAGGGTGCGAATGTCCGTATGTGTATGTATGTGTGTGTGTTCCAGTTTGGTTAGGTTTTGGTTAGGTTAGGTTTTGGTTAGGTTTTTGTTTTTTGCGTCTCCTTTGAAAAGTTTAAGTCCGATTTAAATCAGACTTGGGATTAAGGTGCAATAGGGGTTCCTGTGGTTCCTGTGGATGATGTCAAAGGTCATGGACAAAGGTCAAAGGTCATCTGAGGTCATGTTCCAGACTGCCATCTTGCCAGGGGGATGACGCAAGTTTACTTGCAGTATTTTTAATCATTTTATTTGAAAAAGTGCTTAGTCTGGATCTAACTCTGGCTGTGCTAATCCAAATTTACATAAAATTGAATCTGATCTACTAGCTTAACTACTTCAAATATTCATGACTACTAAATGATAAATTCACTATCCTCTATTTGTTTTGCACAATACGGAAAATACCTATGGTTGGGTGCCGTTGGGTTTATGCAGAACAAACAACGGATAATTAATAATATTACTGTACCTATTCATGATTCATTTAGTGGTGTTACAACATCAAATGAGAGTCAATTGACCACGTTTGTAAAAAAATACGTCCCCAGGTTTTTACAATACTTTAAAGGCTGATTCAGAGATTTTGAAATTTAACTTTTTTATGTATTAATTAAAAATAGTCAAGTTGAACTAAAGATAGTTACCTAAAATGCTCAATTCCAAAGTTTGAGATGAATCCGATTTTTCGTTTTGATGCAGCAAATGTTTATGTGTAGTATAACAGTGCCATAGGATACTGTGTATAACAAAAATTCCGGATCCGGAATTTTATAACAAAGTTGTGATTTTCTATATGAAGGACTGCGATTTGAGGTTAGCCATTTCACACAGTGACTAGTATATAGACAAGCATTATGTACATGCAAAAAACACGATTTGTTTGAAAATTGAGGGCACCCTCCTCGGGAAATCTCTGAGTCAGCCTTTAACAATGTATTCAACAAAGTGATACCGTTCAGGACTTAGGTTTGGGTTTTTCTTTTGTACCTACATGTATGCCCAATAAACTTTTGAAACATTCTCTGTAAGTGTTTTACAACTAATTAAATTTAAAATTTAAATTTGTATTCTCAGAAAATATCCTCATGTCCATCGTACATAGATAAGCATTACAAATTGGTAAAAATGGAAGTAGCAAGATAAAGTCTGCATAGAGGGTATAGGTCATGCAATATCTTCTTTAACCCCCCCCCCCCCCGAGTATCTCTGATTGGATCATAACATGATAAATTTAACATGACTTTAAACACTTTAGACCATATTCTCAAACAGTGTTTGAAATAAACGGTGGTTAGGCCTAAACTGTGTAGCAAAATGCACAATTTAAAAAACTGCAGGTTAAATATTTTAAGTCATTTAGCTAACCACGGTATTTAAATGCCGTAAATATTATCCGCCGAACTGTGGCGTATCTTCGCCTATAATATTAAGTGCGTGTGAAAAAAATATGTCAGATAATGCCTTCCATAGTTGTAAATGCTATGCAGGAAGCCCACGGGTAAATTTCAAGAATGTCGCGTTATGCAAGGAGCTTTAGATTTTGCTCAAAGATGGAGACAAAACCTGACCTAATTAAAACTGTTGTGTGTCGCTATAATTCAATACTAATAACAGATATACACGAGCATAAAAATAGAAGCAAAGGAAAAATGGACAAGAAGAAATCAACTGAGGACTCAGAAAAAGAAAGATAAGAGAAATAAAGGACATCTGGTCTAACCACGAGTATCACATAGAGCTGCAAATATCAAGCATTTGATTAAAGCGTGAAGTTAAACACACCTTAAACTACCCCCGGACCAAGTCTAAGTTTAACAATGTTTTAAACATGTTTACAATGTTCGGCTAAAATTTAAACAACATTTAAAGATACCCATGCTTTGAGAATTGCGTTTATTTTAGTGGGCATTTAAATTGCAATTTAAAAAAAAAAAAAAAAAAAAACATTGTTGAAAAATACACGCCTTGGTTTTCATTAATACAGTTTTGTAAGAAAGTGGTTCATTTTAACACAGTTAAGCAACAAAAAAAAATAGTCCAATACAGTTGTCTAAGAAAGTGGTTCATTTTAACACAGACAACTAGAAAGTGGTTCATTTTAACACAGTTATGCAAAAAATTGGTTCATTTTAACAGAGTTAAGCAAAAAAAAATAGTTCAATACAGTTGTCTAAGAGAGTGGTTGATTTTAACACAGTTAAGCAAAAAATAGTCCAATACAGTTGTCTAAGAAAGTGGTTCATTTTAACACAGTTAAGCAAAAATAGTCCAATACAGTTGTCTAAGAAAGTGGTTCATTTTAACACAGTTAAGCAAAAAATAGTCCAATACAGTTGTCTAAGAAAGTGGTTCATTTTAACACAGTTAAGCAAAAAAAAATAGTTCAATACAGTTGTCTAAGAAAGTGGTTCATTTTAGAATGGTAGAATTTTAAATGTTGCTTCTCTGATTAGATCCTATTTGTTGAGTAAAAGTAAAATTAGTCTATGCCAAATATTTGTGAATTTGTTGCAAAACTCTTAGAAAATTATTCCACAAAAGGATTGGATACAAGTAGAAGAGAGATTGAAAATTGATAAATGCATGTGGGCTATATTCCAACATCATTGAACGTTTAAACATGTGGATGCCATGGAAATAAATCAAGCCATAATTAAATTTGAATGCTTTATTTGGAAATGCCCCACAAGTAGAGCTGTAATTGTAGCAGTTAGAGAGGCTTCATTCATAATCTGTGTATATTTTTGTACGGTACCTGAATTATTTTTGTCATCTAAAGAATGATAACCTTCTTTGAAACCACACAGGTTTTTAATGCATTTTATCTACTGCGGAGTTTTGTTTGATATTTTAGTACTTCCATCACAAACGTTAATTTTCTTCAAATTTCAGCCCTTGTTATAGGATCACCTCCCGGGATCACCTACACATGTGCAGAGAGTCGACTCTTTTCTTAAAATTACTATTTAGCCAACTATCTATTCTAACACTTTTTGTCAGTCACAAGTTTTCATTTGTTATTATTTGAAGATAGTGGTACTTTTTATTCAAATAATGGTATTCTCAATCTATTTTTTTATTAGTGTGTTGATTCCATGATGTCCAGATAGAAAATCCTGCTCTATTCCGGGGCTCTCTCATATGAAATGCATATGGGTGTAAGGTTGGTGCTTCCAAACCCAGGGGCATTCGGTGACAGAGGACTCCAAAAAAATAGGGGTCTTTGAGAGAGAGACAGCCAAAATGCCCCAAAATAAGGGGTTTTTGGGTGACAAATTTGCGAAAATTTAAAAAATTGGGGTCTTTGGGTGAAAGGTTTGCAACATTTTTGAGTGAAATTTTCCAAAAATATGGGGTCTTTGGGTGACAATGATGTCGAAAATAAAAATGTAAAGTTTAAAGTACATATACAAAAAAATGTTAATTTGGGGAAAAAAGAAAACAATGTCTGCTAAAAGAGTACCCTGGAAAAAATAAGCCTAGAAACAATCTGCAATCAAAATAGGGTTTATACGTAATGAAAAACAGAACAAACATAAAAAAGAGGTTTGAGGAGACTGAAAGTGGGAGAAAAGTGCAAAATGGATATATGCAATTGTTTTCAAGAGAGCAGAAGTGGAAGGGAGGGAAGAAGGGAGGGAAGAAGAGAGGGAGGTGGGAAGAGAAAAAATTGTAATACACTTTAGAACTGCTAATGGCAACATCTTTAAAGGGGCAGTTTGTTATCCACGGCCTTGTCCCCATAGCTAACAAGTGGAGATTCTTAAATCTTCTGAATTGTTGGCCTGAAGATAGCATAATGCATATTTTTACGAGCAGATTTGATATTCCAAAATCTGGAAGAAATTCATATTTTTGTATTTTCCATCCAGAAATGGACAGAAATTACAAAACACTTCATATGCAATTAACATTGTGATGCAAACATTTGCTCATGACATTAAAATGCACCATCAGGATCAACTAAAATTAAAAAAAAAAATTCACATCTTTTTGAAAGTCTTATTTATTATGACAAAACCCAGAGGGTGTTTTGAATCAATCCCATGATGCATTGCAATGTGCCTATACCGTACTGTACTAAACACATGTCAGTACTTAGGGATAAAAAGTGTTCCGAAAGTTCAAGAGCAACAAGACATTTCATTATCATGCAAAAAATTCCCTAAGTACTAATACTTTGTAGGCTAAAATGGGCGTAAAAGTCCGGGTTTTTATGTGTTAAGAATAGGATTTTTGTGGGATCATATGACCTATTTTGGTGAAATTTCCCAAACTGGTGCATTGTGGGATTGACGCAATACACCCTCTGGACAAAACCTGAATAAAACAAAAAATATCAACGGCGACACACTTTAATTTGCATTATTTATACCACTGACTTCATCTTGTGTAAATTTTACAAAATTTCATTGTGGCAAATATGATTTTTCTTAAAATCTAGTTTAATATGTCTCTCGATGGAAGGGCACTATAACATACAAATCCTGACCTTTGTAGGCCTATATGGCAGGATTCCCACAATGGATTTTTCTGATTTTTGCAGAGGTAATAGATCTTGCATGTCCCTACTTATATCAGTTGTCAAAACTGTGTCGCCACAGCTTAAAATTGCTCTAAAAATAAGAGACGGTATGCACAGGGTCAAGCAGCTGTGTATGTCATGCAGAAAATTGCTAGATCACGAGAATGCACCTTTACGAAAGTCCACATTAAATGACTGAATATTTCCTACAATTTCCTAAACTGATATGAAGAGAAAAATGATCATGGACGTGCAAGAAGTTCACAAGTGCAATAGCTGCCATTTGTCAGAACTTCATATTAAACATACTTATTAAGGAGGCTGTTAAGTCAGGACTCAAAAGGAACTGTTTTTTGCCGTATCTTCTTAATTTGTTGTTCCAACATACAAAAAATCATATTTTTTGAGAAAATCATAAAAAATGGTGATTTTCACTCATTTTTTTTTGTTCCCATAAAAAAATATAGAAATGTTATAAAAATGTGCCTTTTCTGTTTGTATTTCCAAAAAAATTCCGGTAGTTCCCCTTTTTTTTTTTTCAAATTCAGCACTATTTATCAAATTATTTGCCAAAAAAGCCAAAAACGCGCGTGTTTCAATTTGGAACAAAGCCAAGATTTGTCAAAGGTTGAACATAAATCACCCATTTTTAACCAAAAATGAAAACTAAAAATACCGACCCGAGATTTTGATATGCTCTATAAAATGTCATTTCATTTCTTTCTTAACTGTTGTTGATATGGATTTCGAGTAACTGGGAACCGAAATCACGAATTATCGCCGAAGTGAACACAGAGAAATCGCCATTTTTGTCCAAATATTTCCCGTTTCGCTCCCTAATATAGCCTTATTCCAAAACACAAGCGTTTCAATTCGTAATTCTTCACACTGCGTCCTGCACCAGGTTCAAATTGCTTCATCATGGAAATACTTAGATCAAATTCACATTTTATGATGCCCTCAATCGTGAATAAAATCCCATTCTGTTTGCAAAAGCATTCTCAACGTGGGGCAAACCATTTTACCAATTGCATACAAGTACCATGGGTGTGCGTCATACATAGTCGAATCGATGCTCAAGGCGTTTCTGATGCGCTCTTACATCACGCGCGCCGAGAGCACATACGCCGTATTGCGGTAATACCGCGCATTACCCGCCCTTTTGTAGTTCAGCCCATGTGAATTGTTTTTGGTCAAAAGCGTAACATAGTAAAGTAAAATGAACAAAGATATGGGAAAAAATAACATCATATAGAGATTCTGTTAAAACATATGGAAAGAAAAACATGTTAACTGCTGACATGAAAAAACTAAAAACTGGCCATTGTGACTAATTCTGACTTCACAGCCACCTTAATATCCAAGTGTTTGTCATTGCACTCTAAATTTTGCAAAGGAATATGTAGTTGTGGTAACCATGATATGAACCATTTGTTGAACTCATACTGATACTGTGTAGCCAAAATAACTTTGAATAAATCTGTTTAGGTAAACTTTGAATAAGTCATGTTGTTATAAAATGGACCTTGGTGCCATATGGTCCAAAGCTGAAGGCACATACTTTTAAGTTCTTATTATCCGATACATATAAACTGTGTATGCCTTGCATGTGCTTGTATTTTCGGGACAACAAGGTATTAGTGACACTAACAAATAGTTGTCCAAATAAAAAACACACATTATTGTATAAGAGCTGAAAATTGTCGGCTAACAAATTTAAAAGATTTTCCACCCCCAATGCAATTTACACATGGCCATTTTATGAGATATTAGTAATATAAGCAGTGTTGTTAACAGGCTCATTCAATGCTATTTTGGCTTCGAGTAGCATTAAAGTAAACAATGGTTGTACAAAATACCATTATCTGTTGCTAAATTTTTAGAGTGTGCTCTGAAAATGGCAGTCACATGAAGAACCATTTTAACACTTAAGTGCCTAAGGGGGGGTTACATAGTACCCAAGATTGTTGTTCGGCGATTTCTCACTTGTGAAAAGATTTCGAACTCTAATTTTTTGTAATTGTGTAACTTATCGGTGCGCTCTTCCATTAAAAAAAAATACTAAAATTTCTGCCCGTTAATGAGATAATTAGCTTGGGTCCCTGGAACCCACCCTTAGGCCACCAACGGGAGCGTGATTTTAAAAATAAAAATGAGCAAAACTGTTGCAGAAATATTTTTTGCTTATGTTGTTCATATGCATGAAACAAAATAATTAATAATCACAAAAAATAATTAAACCCCTTTATGTTGTTGCTGAAAGAAGCGATTCCATCAGCGAACGACTGGGCGCAATTGCTGTACAAACCTTGGCAAATACGTGCCCCCACAAAAAAAATACAAGAATGTAGAAAATGATATGTTTGTGTTTAATATATGATAATTGTCCTTAGGCAGATATAAACATCAAAATGATTTGCTGGTATGCGTGGAGCAGGTTCGCGGAAACTTCATACTACTTTTTTGACCGATTTTGACGCATTTTTGAAAACAATGATTTGCCCCTAATTCCAGACGATACACCGTGAAACTCATTTGTACTGCACCTGTGGCCTCCTCTTATGCCCCCTCAAATGTGTAATGAGTTTTCATTTGAAAAATTCCCCTCGGTAAAGTTGGTTTCCTTGGGGGGGGTTTCCATGGAACTCCCCCCCCCCCTTAGGTACCACGTGAGTGAAACACCTTAGGCACTTAAGTGTTTTAATAACCATTGACTCAAGGAAGATAAGTTGATATACAATATCTAAAAAGACATAGCAGCACCCAGCTATCTTTTATCACATGGCAGCTATTGCACTTATGATCTTCATGTCCTCCAAGATGAAATACCCCTATTCACTAAGATGCAAATTCGGAAAGAATTTTGGGGAAGTCGGACAAGGTGGACCCTAACAAAGGTAGTACTACTACTACGGACATAGTTGGTGAGTTCAGTTGCTTGTTAGTAATACCTCTTCCAAAAAACATACCATCCTGCCTCCGTCTTAGATCCTCCTAATTGCTTTTCCATTGCCATTCAGTTACCATGGCAATAACTGGAGGGTAAATCCAACCTGGCTAAATAAAGTACAATTATTGGGAGGGATGGGTAATGTCGTTTTGTTTAACACAAACACAGAAATTAATTTTTATTAGCTCGCTATCTCATAACATCTACCTCAAACCAGCATGTGGCTTTTTTTTCCCTTTTAGAAGGAAGGGTATTGAGGAGTAAGGATTGTAATTTCAAATGCAGTGCACTTGGGCTTATCCATGATCTCACAGCACTGGCGAGTCCAAGGCAGAGCCCCTGGAGAGGGTGCAGGTCACCAAGCTCCTGGAAAAATGTGCATTTCACAGGCAAATTTTAAAATTATTTCATTTTCAATGTCTTATCGAAAAGTCTGTCTGAACAAACTTGGGGTGAAGGTGCAATAGGGGTTTCATTCATATGCAGATGAATTCAATAGTCATTGGACCAAGTTCAAAGTCATCTGTGTCATGTTTCCAGTTTGGTTAGGTTTTCATTTTTAGGGTCTTTTGAAAGTTGAAGTTCTGATTACAACTAGCTGGTCAAATGTTGAATACGGGTTTTCAACTACCAAGGTCAAAGGTCAGATGGCGGAACATTTTCCAGTTTTTGGATAGTTTTTTTCATTTCAGGTCCTTCGGAAAGTGAAGTTGATTTAAATCAGATGTCGGGTTAAGGTGCAGTAGGGTTTCCTTCTAGGTGGACAATGTCAAAGGTCCATGGACCAATGGGTCAAAGTCTTTTGCAGATCATGTTGATGCCGCTGGCAGCTGACAACTGGGGTGCCAACTAACCAACTTGTTTATACTGTCCATCTTGCAGGGGGATCGTGCAAATTTACTTGCTGGTATTTTTTAAAAATCTTGACAACACATTTTAGATTTTCAAAATGAGTGAGACCTCATTCAAAGTTTCAGGTAAAATGTATTAGTTGCTGTTTGGTTATTTCAGAAAAAAAATACACAATTCACAGTTGATAAGCACATGTGAATTTCACTTTAGCACACAATGTCCAATGTTTGTTTTTCAAATAAAGGTCCATGGTCCGATCGCGAATACCCTCATGCCCAGGAACCCCTGATTTTACCAGATGCGATCAAAGGTTGGTTGTCGAAGAAAAGCCGATTATTTGTTCTCATGAAATCTTAGTGCTAAGATGTTTGGTTTGGATGGTATGAGCAAAACCATGTCCCATTTTGGTATCGACAAGGAGTATTCGTCTTCCTTGTCAAATTCTGGACAGGACTCATAGATTCCACATATATATTTTTGTAATATTAAAAGGTTCCTTCCTTCTGTCCCAAATTTCAGGCATGTTACCAGAAAAAAATTTTATTTTTGTTAGGCCTGGTGGTCAGGGGTTAATGAGTACAACTAGTTGTCAGGCTAACGGTTATGGAACATTTTGATTGAAAAATAATATTTAATTTGTCATTATATACTTTGATCATATTACAAGTATATTACCTTACTAGAATAAAACTACAAACAGGTCAGTCTGTGTTAGGTCACTAATTAGTAAATTTGCTGCCTGATTGATAAATTGGGTTAACAATAATTATGAAATTGCTTATTTATATCATCTACGATATAGCAAATGCTCAAGTGTACAGTCAGGTCAGGAGCAGAGGGGTGTTTTGAACCAATCCCATAATGCATTGCAATTTGCATGTACTGCACTGTACAAAACTCATGTCAGTACTTAGGAATAAAATGTGTACAAGAAGCTAGAGGACCACAAACACTTCATGCTGAAAATTCCCTAAGTACTAACACTTTTGGGGCAAAAATGAGTGTAAAAGTCAGTGTTTTTATGTGTTAAGAATAGGATTTTGGTGAGATCACATGACCCTATTGAAGTGAAATTTCCCAAAACTGGTGCATTGTGGGAATGACTCAATACACCTTCTGGGTCAGGAAGATACACAGACAGGTCAGTGAGCATCAGACCTTTAAAATACAACAGTTAACTTGCCAATCATAATATTCAAGCACAAATGCCTCCAGGGGGTGCCACCCCTGGGGATACCTGGACACACATGCAATTAAGATAGAGAGGCAGACAACGTCAATTTAGCCCCAATCTAAAACTATCGATCTCTCCGCGGAATCAGCACGGCACATCGTTGCCGTGCTATTGATCCTTCTGACCATACTTAAGTTTGCCCTGAGATGGATTGACACCGTGGTATGGTTACTGGGTACATGTCATTAGGGGGATGCTAGAAGCTTGTATACACGGCAGCTGCCTTGCGCGAGCTTAGTTTCCTCGGTAAAGGCATCAGGTACGTTATTTGATGAGCGACTTTTTTTCTTGCTCAAAATGGTACCGTTTTTGTCAAATAAGCAATGATCTGCCCCTTGAAATGACTTTGAAAAATGAGTTGAGAGCATAGAGTACCATTAAAGGAAATGTTTGTGCTACATTTATTTTCATGTTAGTAACACTTTAAGGAGCTTCCATAAAAATTGCCCAGATATGTTTCTTTGGTGTATAGGACCATGTAAGGAAATTTAAAATGGCAAATTGAAAACAAGCAAAAAAGTTTCAAATTGGCAAAGTACAAAAATTTAATTCTGCAAAATTGTCCACTTATAAATTACTGCAAGATATTTTAGCTCAATTAATTTTTACACATATTGTATTTTTAATCATTTTGCAGTTTGTTTAAAGGCTGACTTGGAGATGTCCTTTGGATGCCGCCCTCAATTTTCGAACAAATGTGCCTTTGATTTGTAGTTTCAAAGTGCTTCATTTTAAAATCCTATATTTTCACAAGCATTTAAATTCATTTAAATTAACAAAATAAAATAAAAAATTTAAAGAGAAATGCACTATACACTTGTCCCTTACAAACATTTTTAAAAGTGACATTTAAAGAAATTGTATTGATAGGTGACTGGAGCAGGAACACAGTGTGGTCCAAAAAAAGGTTTACACTTTTATATCTGCAAATTTCTCAAAAGTGGGTGGACATATCACAATTATTTGAAGATATTTATTAACTACAATACCTTGTTAGAATCTGGTGAAAACGGCTTTGAAAACAAAAAGCTCAAATAACAAAATGGCGACCGTGTAAAGAAAAATGTTCAAAACCCACTTTGCACACACGTAAGTCTATGGAGCAATTATGATGGTTAACAGTAATCAATACCATTGCGTGAACTGTAGGCCTACTTACGTAACAAGCTTCTGAACACCCTTGAGTTTTTTTGTGGTGTATTTACCATTTGAAATGAATAAAAGAATATCTCAACCGTGAAACTGAACTTGAAATGTCCATTTACATAATAATTAAGTTGATTTCATTTAGGGGGAATTTTAAATTTAAAGAGACTTGCATGTTTTTCTTGTCAATATACTGATCAAGACTCTGCTTGTACATTTTTAATGTTTTTATGGTTTGGGACAAGATCATAAAGAAGTATTGCAGCCGTTTTGTTTTTAAATGAATAAGAGAAACTTGAAATAATTTGAGATGCCTTAAAGTCTGACTCAGAGATTTCGAAATATTATTTTTTGTGTAATAATGAAAAATAGTCAACAAGAACTAAAGAGTAACCTAAAATGCACAATTCCGAAATTTGAGATGAATCGGATTTTTCGTTTTGATGCAGTAAACATTTATGTGTAGTATTACGTCCCATAGGATACTGTGTATAACAAAAATTCCGGATCCGGAATTTTTATAACAAAATGGCGACCGTGTAAAGAAAAATGTTCAAAACCCACTTTGCACACACGTAAGTCTATGGAGCAATTATGATGGTTAACAGTAATCAATACCATTGCGTGAACTGTAGGCCTACTTACGTAACAAGCTTCTGAACACCCTTGAGTTTTTTTGTGGTGTATTTACCATTTGAAATGAATAAAAGAATATCTCAACCGTGAAACTGAACTTGAAATGTCCATTTACATAATAATTAAGTTGATTTCATTTAGGGGGAATTTTAAATTTAAAGAGACTTGCATGTTTTTCTTGTCAATATACTGATCAAGACTCTGCTTGTACATTTTTAATGTTTTTATGGTTTGGGACAAGATCATAAAGAAGTATTGCAGCCGTTTTGTTTTTAAATGAATAAGAGAAACTTGAAATAATTTGAGATGCCTTAAAGTCTGACTCAGAGATTTCGAAATATTATTTTTTGTGTAATAATGAAAAATAGTCAACAAGAACTAAAGAGTAACCTAAAATGCACAATTCCGAAATTTGAGATGAATCGGATTTTTCGTTTTGATGCAGTAAACATTTATGTGTAGTATTACGTCCCATAGGATACTGTGTATAACAAAAATTCCGGATCCGGAATTTTTATAACAAAGTTGTGATTTTCTATATGAAGGAATACGATTTAAGCTTAGCAATTTCACACAGTGATTAGTATATGGACAAGCATTATGTACATGCAAAAAAACCCGTTTTTTTTGGAAATTGAGGGCGCCTTCCTCAGGAGTCGGCCTTTAATTCTTACCTTTGTGGTTATTAATAAATACCAAGTCCCATGACGGGGTGTGTTGTTCAATGTGTGTATCAATCGTGGATATAATTTGTGACCGCCAACAGAGTGCCATAGACTCACGTGTGTGCAAAGTGGGTTTTGACCTTTTTTCTCTAGATGGCGGCTATTTTGTCATTTCAGCTTTGTTTTTAACGCCGTTTTCACCAGGTTCCAACAAGATATTGTAGTTAATAAATACCCTCAAACTATTTTGATACGTCTACCCACTTTTGAGAAATTTGCAAACGAAAAAGTGTAAACTTTTTTTGGACCACTCTGTACTATTAAATACACTTATCAACAAGCAGCTATATTGTGATGTTTGGTCCTGGGAGGTATCACTTGAATATGTTATATGAACTTAAATGAACTTATTATAACAAAATAAACCCAATCTCCTGAGAGGATATTTGAAAGTGCCTAAATTGAGATTAAAGTCTGTCTCAAGAATGGATAACAGCTTGGAGAACAAAGTATGTGTGTAAGATTTGAAAGGAATTCAGTTGTTTTGTTCATTGACTTGAGTAAATCACTTGTGAATACAAAGTAGGGCACATGGCGTGAGCTGATAACCTAAGAGCGAGTTTTAAAAATGACCAGATTGAACCCACCATCTTGCATCATTAAGAAACCTATATATCTCAACATTTGTGGTATCATCAGAAAGCTTATTTTACAAACTTTAATTTACTGCAAAGATCATTGTCATTAGTTAGATATCGGCCAAGCTGTGGTCTTTTGAATCAAGAAGTTGGTTTTGTGCTCTGTCCATGGATTCACATTAAAATGCATGGCGTTCAGCAAAGTAAATCAATGTCCAGGAGGAAATGGGCTCTTTACTGAATGCAGAATAAATTTGATAGTATTGAACCCCACAAGATGTAGTCACAATTTACCATGGGTGACCTCCAGCCATTCACCTTTCTACATCCTCATCACTCATAAAATCATTTAAAAAAAATGTTTCTGTTTCTAGAAGAGTTGAATGAAAACATACCATATGAAGAACCAAACGTCAGTGACAACCTTTCGAGGAAAGAAAATGCTTAAAGAGACACTGGCACATTTGAAAAATAGTGCGCCCTCTAGATTTTTCAGAATTGATATTTTTGCATGGTTATATAGCTTTTATATACATTAGCCCTCACCTGAAATTATTAAGCCCAAACAGAACGATATATAATTCAGCAGATGACGCGGAAATGGCGTGTAACACAAGAAAACACACGCCTGACTTGATTCTCACGGCATGAACCTTGTTTAACCAGTCTGTGACCTTTGTGGTTTTAATATCAATGATACGAGTGTATGATATTCATATAATAGACACTTTTGTTGTTTAAAGTTAGAGCAAACTTAAAGTTAGCCTACAAATTCCCTGGATGTCTTTAGCCTCTTATTAATGTCCCTCTCTGCTTTTGGGTATGGCATTTTTAAGGGGTTTTGAAAATATATCTCTATTCTTCCAATGGCCTAGACTATTATTTGCGAGCAAATTGAAGAAATTTCATATTTTCTGAAAATGTGCCAGTGTCTTTATATGTAGACCAAAGCATGACCCATCTTAAAAAAGGGGTTTAAAATATCTCAATTTGCAAATAGTACATTAACCCATATATGGGCAGCCATTTTGATGATCTACCTATATGTGAGGATATTGCCCTTTGTTTTCAGACTAGTAATACATTGTGGTACTTGAGTAGCCCTTCCGCTGACAAGACTCGGAAGATTGAGTATCAAGTGTAGAAGAAGTCCTTTTCTCCCCTTACTGCCTCCCATGATTCCGAGACATATCCATCTCACAACTCCTTCCATACACTTGTCCCAAGCCTCAACCCCAATAAAGGATGCTTGTTAGATGTAAGCAAGGAGGAATAACACACACATGTATATTTTTAAATGATCATTTGTTATCAAAACCTTGCCCCATGACCTTTTATAAAAAAAAAGTGAGATTTTGCTTTGTATCATCTGAACAGTGGGCATAAATCTCTTTTCCCCTTGGCATAAGTTTGTATTTTTAACTGAGTTTTGCTTGAATATCCTTGAATCATGAAAGTTTATTTATAATTTTTCAGTTGTTTCTGATAGTGCATTTTGGTGTTATGGCCAATGTTTATATCAGTGTCCTATAATTTCTGTTCATTTACAGAAAGAAACTAGATCTCAGAACAGATCTAACAAGACAGCCTAATTAGGAATGGTGACCCCTTAATGACCCCTTAAGGAGACTTGACCTTTGACCCTGTAACTTGACCAATATGTCACAAATGTCATTAAATGTATTTTTACGTGTTAACGATGTAGCAATAACAGGCTTTATCTGTCTTCTATAGACTAAGATATCCAATTTGGTCTTATTTTTAGCATTTTTTGGCAAAATTGACCCTTTCACCCCTTAATGACCTTTGACCCGGATATAAAAAATTCATATACACCGCAAAATTGCATTGTTCAAGTGCAATTGAAAAAATTCTACTTTGCTTAGTTCTTGAGATAAAAATTATTGAATTTATTTAGCTTAAAGCCGGAAATGGCCTGTAAATGACCTTTGACCCCAAAAGTAAAAATAATAATAATGTGTATTTTTAATACGCAACATATCCACGTAAACGTGCTCAAGGCGCTGTGCGGCAGCCATGAAAGGCGCTCAGCACATCAGAGAAACCATAATACCAGAACAGATTTATGCCAAGAAGCTCGATTTTAAAAGCAGGAGGAAACCGGAGTACCCGGAGAAAACCTGTGGGAACGAGCAGGATCGAGGAAACCAAATTCACATAAAGCCATCGAGAACGAGCCCCTGCCGGGGATCAAACCCGGGACCTCATTGGTGAAAGGCGAGGGAAAGAGACGCTGCACCGGACCCAGTTCCCCCCTACATCGCATACATTGGGTAACATGAATGCAAGGTTAATGTCAATCTACTATGTTTGGATTTTGAGATAAAAAGAAAATATATTTTGGTTTTTGACCGGAAGTAACCCCTTAAATGACCTTTGACCCCGAAACTGATGACAACTTGAAGACCCTGGTTGATAACAATGCATTGTGCTAACGATGTCACGCTGCTGTGTAATTTGTAAGGATAGCGATTTTTTAAATATTTTTCACAATTTTGGCTTTCAGACTGGAAATGACCCCCTTAATGACCTTGATTCCTTATCCCTGAACACCCTATATGAGGCAAGGGCCAGTGGTTCCTCTGAAAAAGTTTGGTTGATAATCCTGTAGAAGAAGATAATTTTTTACATTTGAATTACGTTATTTGATGGATTTTAAAGTGTATAATTTTTTCATCTTGATAGAAAGAATGGCCTTCACCCAAAAAACCCCATCTGTAAATTTGGCACCGATATTCCAACCCATTTTGAAGTGAGGTGAGAGCTAATAACGTGATTTTGTAATCCCCATAGAGTACTGTGTAAAATTCATATTGGTCGACCAAAATGAGGCACATTTTTGCATTCCAAACCAAACCTCCTCTAGCACTAAGATTTCACAGGATAAATGAGAAAAATAGCAGCTTTCTTTTGATACCAACATTTTGACTACTTCCGGTAAAATCTGGGGACAGGCTATTAGCAATCGGACCATGGACCTTTAATCAAAAAAGCAATTTTAAAATTGTGACACTTTTCGATACAAGAAATGAAATAATGATGAGAGGATCGTGGTAATTGGATTCAGTCAATATGAAAGACTTGAGATTCCTAATAATGTACAAGTGGGAAGTAGCTATAAGAGGGAGAAAATTGGGTTCCATGAAGGGTGAATTATATTGTCAGGGATTCATATGTCAGAGTGATATCGGTAAGGTTATCCTGACATGGCAGTGATTTCAAGGTGAGATAAAACATTTAATAGCCATTTTGTCTCAGTTTTGTGGTTTTTGAGTCAGTGAACTACGGGTAATATGCGATTTGACATGTTTGGAATTTTGTTTTGCAGACATGATGACCTGAATGGCTTTAAAAATGTGCATGTGAATGCTAACTATGGGCACAAAGCTTTGGGAAACAGTCAGGGCTAGATGACGATTGAAACTAAATACCACCACTGTTTGGACTCTATATAAATGGAGTACTGTAAAAGTGGAAATTTTCGCGCTACATAATTTTCGCGCTTTTCGCCCACTTCTGAGCAAGCGCGAAAATTAATAAAAACTCGCGCAAATGTTTATTTTGTGTGTAGGTCTATGTAGGATAGCTGAAAGAACGATTAAAAAACAAGCAAAAATGTTGAAAAATTACAGAAAAGCGAAAAATGACACGGCGAAAATTATCCACTTTTACAGTTACTTTTTTAACCCTCTGGGCACTACCTGTTATCTATCGGATCTAAGCACTATTTTGATTGGTATTGGAAGGTTAAGATCATGTAATTAGCAAATCAGCGATACTGTAAGATTGATTGTATGTTTTTATACCCAGAAGGTGTTTTGAGTCAATCCCAATATGCATGCAATGTGACTACAATGTACATACTAAAGCAATGTCAGTACATAGCGAGTAAAAAGTAGTTCACAAAATTGGGTGATTCTGAGCTTGCGGTTTTGTGTTATGATCGAATGCAGGTTGTCCCACGGTATCATAGGCACACTGTGCTGTAATTCTGTCTGTTTACGGAACAGAAATTAAAAAACTGCAAATTTCTTACAGGTACGACCGATTTGGCTGTAGGATTTGGTTACACAGGATTACTAAGGCTAATGGGTTTCAGATGATATAAAACTCTTAACTTTTTGAGGTAAATTCGGGGGGACGAGGTTGGGACTCACAAATGCCATTTAAGGTGAAATTTCCCCAAACTGGTGCATTGTGGGATTGACTTCAAACACCCTCTGGGGTTTGACACAGATATAGACGCACTATTTTGATTGTTGCTCAGAGGGACATCTCATATTGTGTCCTGTAATGACCCAATTCAAACAGATGTTAATAGCTGGGATAGTGCCGGGGGGGGGGGCAATTTTTTTGTAGCGCAATTCTGACAACTGGTTTTAAGCAGGGGATTGGCGTCAGAAAGGCATCCGACGTAATTATCTTTTGTGCCAAATAAATCCTCAGCAGTATTGCTGTTAAAGTGACACCCAGGTCAAAAAATTCAAGTGATCCCTAGTTGAAAGTGGTTCCATTTTCCGTGGACGGTACTAACTGGTTTCAACTGTTGTAACTGCCGTCTTAACTGAGTTTCAACTAGTCCGTAAAAACCTAGTTGAAAATTGTTCCATTTTCAGTCACGGAATCAACTGATTTAACTGGATGCAATGGATTAATTTCCACGGGGGTCAACTCGGATTTCAACTGAGTTCCAGTTGAAAATCAGTTCATCGGGGATCAACTGGAATTTGACCTGGGCAGGAGGAGATTTTTAGGATACAAATTCTCTCAACTTTCACTGGATCAGTTGTAGCACCCAATACTAGAACGTTTCGAAGGTTTATCTGGACAAACAGGGCAAAGAAAAACCGCAAACCTTGTTTTGAACTTGCATTCTTTCGTAATCGTTCCCCATAGAAAACCATGCTTTGACTTTCTGTCGGCACGACAGAAAGTACTTATATCATCATCTTATACATAAAGACGGCGGCATTTCGGCTTATTCACTTCAGGTTGATCTAATAAATTGGTAATCATTCCAAATATGTAAAAAAACTGGGGTTCGAGAAGAAATGGGGCGCTTCTTTCTGGAATTCTCCTAACCTTGTCTCTGTAATGTGGGGGTGGGAGTTAATCGCCACCCTAGTTAGCCAGACAAAACCAGATTTAAAAACTTTGGGGTAACTAACTAACATTGTAATAGAGCGAGTGCCTGTCAAAAAAATATGGAAAAAAATCTATTGATGCAAAATCTTAGTAGGCGAAACAAGTCATTAACTTGCCTGAAATAGTGCCCCTATTACCCAATTTCCACAGAGTTCTGAGTTAAAACTGACCAATTTTAGAATAAATTCTTGCAATTTAAATTTTGTATAATATTTTTTTTTTTTTTTTAAGCTTTTTGTAAAAAAATAATCAAAACTTTAGTGTTCTAGCTTAAAATAATTGAGCATACAAGTGATAATATCCAATCATCACTTGTTCCTACTTCAAATATGAGCATTAATTCCCTGAAGCACGTATACTGTCCGCCTGAACAAGGAGTGATGTCTAGCTTTCGCTGCAGCTATGTGTTGGCAGTATCGCGCACGCCGACCTTGTACGCTCGTGATTACAGCTACGGCTTTTCTGCGATCGAACGTTTAATACTAAGTGAATGCTATGACGTCACTCCTTTAGTTCAGGCTGGACAAAGTATAGTAGCATGCATTTGATTGGTTAATCATGGTTATGATGTAATTAGCCAATGAGGGACATGGTAAGAAAAGATTGTGCAATAGGTATAAGACCACGATTTTTGATTGTTTACTCAGAGGTTTTATCATGTTATGAGCCAAATCATAGATACTGCAAGAAAGGTGGAAGACCTCAGTAGGTAAGAAAAGCTTTTGTTAAAGGCTGACTCAGAGATTGCAAAATGTATGTTTGTGTAGTCATTTACAAAATAGTCATCTAGAAACTAAAGATAGTTACCATAAAATGCTTTAATTCCAAGTAAGAGATGAATTGGATTTGACATTTTCATGCGTAAAATTTATGCCCCAGTATAACGGTGGCTTAGGATACATGTATAACAAAACTTTCTGGATTCAGATTTTTTTAAACAAAGTTTTGTGATTTTAATATGGAGGACTTTGATGGAGCTTTAGTTATTCAACAAGATTAGTAATGGACAAGCATTATATAGAGTGCAAAAAAATGATTTGTTGAAACTTCAGTGCACCCTCATCGGCAGGCGCGTAGCCACCCTGGTTCCTGAGGGGGCAATTTCCCGGTAAGTGTAACAAATGTCCCTATCACAAGCAAAAAAATTCCTGTCACTAGGGCAATCGAATCAGAAAAGGGCTGATTTAACATGAATATCCGTGTTTTATTTCCCGATTTCCCCTCAAAAAAAATTTCAAAAGGGGGCACTCTGCCCCCACCTGGCTACGCCACTGCTTATCGGGAAATCTGAGTCGGCCTTTGACTAGCTCTGTAGACTGTGGTTCAGGGAAAAATGCAACACTAGAATGTTAGGTAATTTTATACTACTACTAACCATGAAGTTGTTCATTATTTTATAGTTTGCTGTTTTTCGGGTGTTCCCATAAGGTGACACCCTTTTCTGACATACTTTTCTGACACCCTATGAATTCGGAAACCTTAACGGAATAAACCATACGGTTTATGTGGTTTATTCCGCTAAGGTTTCCGAATTCATAGGGTGTCAGAAAAGTATGTCAGAAAAGGGTGTCACCATATGGAAACACCCCTGTTTTTCTTTGGAGATTTGGCACACAATGAGAGTTTAAATATAACAATTATCCTTTAGTCTAAAAAATCTGTTGTTGTTATTCTAGGTATTTAAAATTTCAAATGCTCAAATAGGAAGCTGTAAGATGATGCATAACATAATATAGTGTTATCAATTAAAAAATATATATATATACTGTATAGTGGAATATTTTCGCGGGGTTAATTTTTCGTGATTTTACCAGTTTTGGACATTTCATTGGATTTTATATTCGCGCATTCAAGTTTAAACATATTAACATCAATATAAAAATAACATTTTTGCAGGGTTTAAAATTTGCAGTTAGCTGCATGAACGTGAAAAGCGCAAAAATTAAACCCCCGTGAAAATTTCCCACTATACAGTACTTCCTTTAACCCTGTGCGGTCTACCAGCCGATTTTATTGGTTACACATTGTTTCATATGATATATTTAGCTAATCAGAGACATGGTAAGAAAAGCTTAAAGTGACAGGAGGAGATTTTTTTGAGGCTACAAATTTCTCTCAAATTGCACTTGATCAGTTGTAGACCACCTACCGAGAATGTTTCGAAGGTTTATTGGACAAAAAAAACACAAAAGAAAACCGCAAACCTTGTTTTGAACTTGCCTGCTATCCTAATCGTCCCTATAGGAAACCATGCTTTGAATTTCTCTAATGCATGACAGAAATTACTAAATCATCATCTCATTATATAAAGATGGCGTATTCAGCTTATTCACTTAGGTGTGATCTAATACATTGGTAAGCATTCCAAATATGCAAAAAACCTGGGTTAAAAAAAAAAATTGAGGGTGCTTCTGGAAATGTCCTCATGTCTCTTTAAATGTTTGTACAGATGTATAGAAGGTTTATTTTGATTGGTTACTAAGAGGTTATGCCATGTAATGAGCCAATCAGAGATGCTTTAAGAAAAGTGGTATAGACCTCAGGGGGTTACAATGACATTGTTTTCTTTATGCTCTAGCAAGTTTGATTGAAAATTGAGTATCATTTTGCTGCCCAGGTTGTCAAGAAGAATATTGTGATATGTCCATCTGTATGTCTTGTCAAGTCATTAGCAATTCCGTTATTAACAGTTAATACCTTCGGAATTTGCTTCATTTTCTACATGACCGATCCACATTATGGCCATATCACTTTGCAGTTCATCAAATTTGTCCCAAAATTGCATTGTGCACTGTAATTTCCTTTCTCTCCAATGATTTATTTATGATTCAATTATCTCAGCTTTTATCAAGAAATTATAGTGTCTATTTTGTTATGCTGTCTTTTTATTTCTTTTTCTTGACCATTAGAATGTCTGTATGCTTAATGGTTTGATGTTTACTAACAGTTCTTGTATTATCTCTGCTTCGTCCTTCCTTTTTCCAATGATTGCACTCCCCCCCCCCCAGGAAATTAGCAGGAGGGGATTTTGTATGCAAAATCTGTTGTCTTCTGTCATCCTTCCGTCCGTCTGTCTCTGCCTGTACCGACTTTGACCCCTGGATCTGACTGAGGACACCTGCACCACCATGGCCTGAAAAAGTGGGGGAATTTCCAGGACATTTTGGGTATTGGAGGAAAATTTATGAATTGGGAGGAAATGTTCCTTTTTGTAACAAAAATACATCTAAAAAAAAATTACCAAAGTTTTTTAAAAAATAAACAGTTTTTCATGGCACTGTGTCCCACAGGACCTTATTCTAACAAACTTGACTTGTGCAGTCTGTAGGCAAAGGTAATTAATGAGTGTATTTCAGACTTTTGCACTCAGTTTTCATTGCACGCATTGCTCTCCTATGAGTACCCAGGGGGTCGGGTTAGCTCAGTGGGTCTTCACTCGTTCCACACCGCTGGGTCCCATGTTGACCCTTGATCAGGCCTGCGATTTAATGTGCGTTTGGTTTTCAGTCCATACTCAGCCTCGCAGGTTTTCTCCGTGCACCTCCGGTTCCTCCTGATTTCTAAAATGACTTGCTCCCTAGTGGATATGAGAATGAGTTGAATTGAAATAAAGCATCTTTGGTGAGACTAAAATGACACAATAGTGTTGATGTGTTGTTAAATATTATACACCTCGTGCATATATTTCTGTCATCTGGTTGGTTTAAATGGGTCAAATGATATGGGTTAATTCCTACCATTTCCTGATTTATTTTGAAGAAATAAACAAAAACCGACTATCCCCCGTGGGACAGTAACCCGGAACTGCTATCCCATGGACAAAAGTTAGCATACATTCCTACACAGAATAATTATTTTAATACATACCCCAAAACACATTATTTCGAATACATACGTATGTGGAAGAGACGTGAACTATCTCATACACACAAATCATGTAAGTACTCCAAAAGAGTCTATTCCGTCGGCAATCGTTGCTCCAGATTGAGAATTGAGCTGCAAACACCGGATTTCAGCGTGTAAATGATGGACAATCTATTCACAATTCTACAACAAGGTGATAGCTTGCTAATACAAGCAAGTAAAGTTTGCAAATAATTTGAGCAGTATTTGAAAGCAAACAACGGGAATGTGGAAAAGTTGCAGAATTCGAAAATATATGCATGAGGTGTTTAAAACAAATATAGGACTTGCCATTTATTCGGGATATGGATACAAATATGACTGATATGAGGGGAATGGTTTGTGAAAATATAGGCCCAAGGTGATATCGAAACCATACTATGCATGTAGTATGGTTTTGAGATCACCGAGGGCCTAAGTTTCGACATGGTCCAAAAAAAAGCAGTCAATATTTGTTTTATAACCGAATATATAGATTCTTGTTCAAACGGATTGTTTAAAGGAATCTAGATTTAAAAGCTCAGGATACGTAACACAGGCTATTGTAAGAATGGCATGTGGATGGAAATTGGAAGGAATGCTCCTCTTTCTTTCCCCTCTTGGGGGTCTGCATGACAAATTTGTGTAACTTAGGGTCCAAAACTTGAGAAGAAGTACCAATCAACCTTTCTTGTGTTGAGACGTGAGGTTGGAGGTCCCGCAATAAAGGATTCACAGTAATCGGAATTCTGCTATTTTTTTGATTAGGACACTTAGAGAGAAGTAATCAAAGAAGCAACCGGAGCAACAAGGGAAAGTGAAGGAAGGCAAGCGCGACACCGGTAGGGTGTGAAAACCAAGGACTCTAAACCTAAGTCGAATATTTAACAGCGTGTATTTGTATTGTACCCCTGCGTTGGTATTAGCCCCTATGTTGAGCTGCATCTCAGTTCTTAATCTGCAAGCTCATAGAATGAATACAGGTCCTGGGATTCAGCCATTTCCTTGCCAAGCCTGCATCAGACTCTGGACTACATTTTTTTACTCCCCCATTCTGTCAGTTCGGCCAGAGCTTCAATGGTTCCGGCATATCCGTAAAAATCGCAAAATGCGATTATTACACCAGCTCAATTATGTACACTAATAATACGGATGAATAGTTCGTTTTAAGCTGGAAAGAGGTGTCCCGGTCATAGTTCATGAACTCACGCCAGCCTCTTCCCAGGCATAGTTCATTTTTGGTTCAATTCTTGAAGCTAGTGGAATTTATGCCTCACTTTTAACCAATCAGCTAGACAGGGATCTATATATGAGGTATTATGATGAGAAATATTGCCCCTTGATGATCTTGAGACCGCGGGCCTACTAAATAGTAGGCCCTTTGTCTCAAGATCATCTCGGGTCAATATTTCCTCACCATTCCCTCATGAGAGCAGTCTTTCTATTGTTATACTAATTACCCTCCTCTTCCTCCTCTTACCCCAGTGCCTACCCAGGTGACTTGTAGGCCATACATAAAAGCAAAAACAACTCAAACATTACAAAAAACATAAAAATAAAAGAAATGATTTTAGCAACCATTCAAGACACACATGAGATCTATGACAAAATCTTACAAGCATAAAAAGTGCTCTTATCCTAGGATACTTGTGCAAAGTCTCTCTTAAACTTCTCATGGATTGAATCCATCAACTAGGGGTCCCCTCCAGGGGAATCTTGCAGTTTAAACTTGAGTAAATTTTAGGCATTGATATTTAGATGCTCAAATAAGCTGTAAAATGATACATGTTATGGATTCTCACTGATTCATCTTCAAAAAGTTTTAAAAAAAATGTCTTGTTTTTATGCTCATTTGTATTAGAACAGGTCCAAAGCTTTCTAGGAAGTTTGATGTAAAAGTATTGTAAATTTTCTACCCAGAGGCACCCCTTAGTCCTCCACTGTCAAAAATGGGTGTTTAATTTTGATTGGTTTACTAAGAGTTATGCCATGTAATTGAGCCAATAGAGATGCTTTCAGAAAAGATGGTGATATAGACCCAGGGTTACATGACATTGTTGTTTTTGTTATGCTCTAGCAAGTTTGATTGATCATATCGCATTTGCTGTCATTTTGCTGCCCAGGTTTCACAAAGAATATTGTCTGATATGTCCATCTGGATGTCTGTCAGTCCATTATGAATTCCGTTATTAACAGTTTAATTACCTTCGGCATTTTGCTTTTCATTTTCTACATGACCGATCACTATTATGGCCATATCACTTTTGAGACAAGTTTTGTCACAAATTTGTAATTGGCTTGTGCACTGTATTTCCTTTCTCCAATTATTTATTTATGATTCATTTATCGCAGTCTTCTACAGATTAATAATGTGTCTATTTTGTGTTATGCTGTCCTTTTATTTCTTTTCTTGACATTAGAAGGTCCTGTATGTGAAATGTTTGGGATGTTTATGCATAAACAGTTAATTACCAGTAGTTATCTCTCCTCTTGCTCTCGAGCTTCTTTCCTTTTCAATGATCACTCCCCCCCCCCTGAAATTTAGGCAGGAGATTTTGTCATAGTAGCAAATCTGTTGGTCTTTCTGTCTCTCTACCGTCCGTCTGTCTCCTGCCTGTAACCGCTTGACCCCTGATATGATCTTGAGGACAATTGCAGCATTGGCACTTGCACTTGCACCACACCATGGGGCAAGAAAGTGGGAATTATCCAGAAATTTTTGGTATGTGGAGAAAATTTTGATTTGGGGGAGGGAATGTTCCTTTTATTTGTACACACAAATACATTTTTGAAAATTTGACAACTGGCTTCCCGTGAAATAAACAGTTTTTCATGCCCTGTATCCCACAGGACCTTATGTCTACCACAACTTGACTATGTGACAGGTCTGTAGGCCAACGGTCCTAATGATGTATTTCAGACTTTTGCACTCAAGTTTTTCATTGCACAGCATTGCTCTCCTATGGTACCCAGGGGGTCGGGTTAGCTCAGTGGGTCTTCCCTCGCTTCACATCACACCGCTGTGGTCCCATGTTCGACCCTCGGATAGGTCTGCGATTTCATGTGCTTTTGGGTTTCAGTCCATACTCCAGCCTCGCAGGTTTTCTCCGTGCACTCCGGTTTCCTCCTCCTCTTCTAAAACTGGACTTTTCTTCGCTATTGTGTATATGATAATGAAGTGAATTGAAATAAAGCATCTTTGTAGACTAAAATGCCACAATATTGTTGATGTGGTGTTGTTAAATATTATACACCTCTTGCAGTATATTCTGTCATCTGGTTGGTTAAACTGGAGTCACATGATATGGGTTAATCCTAACATTTCCTGATTTATTTGAAGAAATAAACAAAAACGACATCCCCAGGGATAGTCCTCCCCCCCCCGAAACCCCTACTCATCCCATGCAAAAGTTACCATACACTCCTACACAGATAATTAATTTTACTACCTACCCCAAATACACATTATTTCGAAAATACAGTATGTGGACAGACTGAAACCTCATCCAACACAAATCATGGAAGACTCCAACCAACGTTTCTCCGTCGGAATCGGCTTCTCAGACTGATAAATTGAGCTGCAAACCCTGATTTCAGCTCGTAACTGATACAATCTATCACAATTCTCACAAGGTGATAGCGCGAATAGAACAAGCAAGTAAGTTTGAATTATTTTTTGAGGCGTATTTGAAAGCAACAACGGGAATGTGTAAAAGTTGCAGAATTCCTGACATATATGTTCATGAGGTGTTAAAACACATATAGACTGCTCTTTATTCGGGATATGGTATACAAATATTGACCGCTATGAGGGGCATGGTTGAAAACTATAGGCCCAAGGTGATCTCGAAACCATACTATGGTATTGTTCGAGATCAACCGATGGCCTTAGTTTCAACAAAACATGGTCGAATAAAAAGCAGTCATATTTGTTTTATTACCGAATAAGATTTTGTCAACTGATTGTTTACAAGGACATTCTCTGAATTTAAGCCATGAGACTAACAAGGCCCTATGAATAATGTATGTGTAGGCCATGGCATGAATGCATGACAACTTTGTGTAACTTAGGGTCCAAACTTGTGAAGAATTAGCAATCACAATACAAACCTTTCTTGTGTTGAGGAAGTGATGTTCGAGTCCAAAACGGATCACCGTAATCGACTTCTTGCTATTTTTTTGGTCGGCAAGATGCGTAAACCTCCGAATTCAGCAACTTTTACCCGGCCTGCAGATATGGCCGTTATCCGTGTCAAATTATAATCCTCGAATATCCTTCAACGGTGTATTTAACCTGCCGTTTGGTATTAGCCCTATGAGCTTGCATCTCAGTTCTCTCATCTGCAAGCTCATAGCATGAATATCAGGTCCTGCGATTCAGCCATTTCCTTGCCAAGCCTGCCATCATACTTGCACTACATTTTTGTTTCTTTTACTCCATTCTGTCAGTTCGCCAGACTTCCTGTTTCGGCATATCCGTCAAAATGCAAATGCGATCTCTTACACAACCACCAAGCTTCAATATGGTACACTCATAAAACGGCATGAATGAGTTCGTTTTAATCTGGAAAGGTTTCCCGGGCATAGTTCACAGAACTATGCCGCTCTTGCCCAGGGCATAAGTTTCATTTTTGGTTCAATTCTGAAGCTAGTTGAATTTATGCCTCCTTTTAACCAATCAGATGACAGGGATCTATATTGAGTATATAATGGAAATTTGACGCCTTGATGAACTTGGACGCGGGCCTACTAAATAGTAGGCCCTTGGTCTCAGATCATATTCGGGGCATATGTCGCACCATCTCCCTCATACGCATCTATATTTGTATACTAATATACCTCCCTCTTTCCTCTTCCTCCTTTTTCCTCTTGCCTCCTCCTATCCTCCCATATACCCATGGACTGTAGGCTACTACAGCAAAACAAACTTCAATACTTCATAAACACATAAAATAAAAGAATGATTAAGCCCATTCAAGACAACACATTTGGGAGATCTAATGACAAAAATCTTATCCAGCTAAAAAGTGCTCTTATTCCCTAGGAATACTGTGCACAGTCCTCTTAAAATTCTCATTGATTGAATCCATCAACTAGGGTCCCCTCTCAGGGGAATCTTGCAAGTTTAACTTGGAGTAAGTTAGGCATTTTGATTTTAGAATCTCAAACCATAAGCTGTACAATGATACATGTTTATGGATTCTCCTGAATTCAGCTCAAAAAGTTTTAAAAAAATGTCTTTGTTTTTTATGCTCCTTTGTTGAACAGGTCCAGCTTTTCTAGAAGTTTGATTGAAAATTTATTGTAACTTTTCTACCCAGAGGCAACCCCTTAGTCCTCCACTGTCAAAATGGGGTTGTTTTTCTCTTGTTGAAGGTAAAAGAGGGATACAAATGAACAAACAGCATCCGTAATGTATACCAAGCGTCTTTTGCAAGAATGGTGAACATTCACAAAATTACACAAAACAAGCTATTTACAAAGGTTCTCCTCGCAAGAATTTTCAACTCTCCAGAGCTCGCGTAAAAATTCTCACTAGCGAGTGTGTTTTCTTTTTTCAATCCTGGTGATATGGACCTAGCAAATGCATGCCTGGATTTCTCGTCTGTCAAACTGCAAAACACTCATTGAAATTTCATGTGCAATTTGACCGTGCAAACAGAGGCCTCCTTTTTTTTATGCCAGGGCGCATTTGCACAAATTTGTGCCCACGATAAAAACATTAATCTTGATCAGATTACGAGTGAATAATTTAGGCCAGAAGCTAAAATAATGTTGTTGGCACTCAATATTGTGAGTTTACATACTTTATTTTAATGTAAGGTGAATAGAGTTTGTTCTCTATAAATCAAATGAAGAAGAGGTTTTGGGAAGGTGAGTGGATTTGAGGGTCAAAATCCACGAATCTGGAGAAAGGGAAATTTTCATTAGGCAGAATAAAGTATTAACTGTTTTCAAACATTTAATGTGAAATGGAATATATCGATACCCTGTAAATACAGTTGGCACAAAAAGTATTTTGGCATGTTTTTTCTGATCAGTCATTGTGCCAAATTCCATAATTTTGAAAAGTTTTTGGAATTTACATTTTGTTGCCTTGTTTCTTTGCGCTTTGCTTAACACCTTGCTTGTAGTAAAAAAGCGTGCAAAAAATGCTGAGATAGAATGGAGAAAAACACAAACCCCCAACCAAAATTTGCACTTTTTGAGTTTCGTGGTCATGGAACATGCAAGAATCTATGGTATTGATTTACCCAAAGATGGTTTCTGACTGAATGAGCCGAGAACGTTACTTGCAATCTGATTGTGGTCCACGTATCATGTCGCAGCCATTTTTTAAATGTCACTTGTCTTCCAAATGGGAGTGCCCCCCGGTGAAAGTGACTTGGATGTGTATTTATTTACAGTATATATGCTGTAACAATTATACACTCAGTGTAATTTTGCCACTTGTAAAGTTGGCAACCCTGTACCTGAAGCAGGTGTGTAGACTGTGCAACCAGTTCATCTGCAGAATCATGCTTGATACTTTGGTGTAAAAATCCTAAAGTAGGCACCCTGCACGCACCTCTGCCAGTGTGTAGCCAGTACAAGGGCTATCCATGTAACTGCCTTGTGATACTTTGGTGTCAAAAGTTTGGCAAACCCTGCAACTGTAGCAAGTCTGGTAAAATGCTTAATAAGTACTTATTAATCACCCCTGATATACTTTGGGTGGTAAATTGCCAGAGTTGGCAACCCTGCACCTGCTGCAGGTGTGAGGTTGTGTACAACAAGGGTCATCAGAATAATCACCTGGCATATCTTGGTCGAAATTCCTTAGGCAGATCGTGACCCGTACTGTAGTTTGTTGCATGCGTCCTTCAGAAAGTCGCGATTAATCCCGTGCATTGTACCAGTTCCGTTTATCTTTATGACTTCAAAGCCCATCGCAAACAAGCTTTGTTGTTGATGTTGATTGGTATTTATGGTCACTTGTTGTGCAGGTTCACTCAGTGGTTTTATAACAGCTCAATCTGTCATATTTAATTGATAGAACCATATGACTTGGACGGTACACCAGATGTCAGTGCAATACAAATCAGTGCACCAAGATTTTGAACAAATTTCAAATTCAAATGAAATGCATAGTGTATGGACATGATTCTTTTATGAGTAAGTGGTGCGTTCACAAGGAATGCGTTAGTACATGAATGAGTGAATAATTCAGTGTTGAATTATGGTGGACGAGCACCCATGCGTTCGTACGTAGTATGCGTTCCTTGGCATACGTGTGGCGTGGTACCTGTGTTCTCTGCCATGTTTCATTGTAGTTCATATATAATTTTGATTGATTAGGTGCAAATTAGTGACGGCACAACTCGTTGTATGAGTGCATATCTACCATGTGACATCTATATGCTGGCCAGTGTATAAGCATAACTCACTCCATTTGTCTTTTCCTTGAGTCAGTGGCGCCTCTTTAATTAAATTAAATGGTTTCCTCAGCACAGCTTTTTGAAAGTCTGCATTTTAATGACAAAACGAGAATACAACAAAAAATGTCAACGACGACACCTTTTGATGAATAAGTTGGGTATTTATGCCACTAACTACAATCCGGTGTAAATTTTTGGTGAATTTCATTGCGGGGCAATATGATTCTTCATCAAAATCTAGTTTTACCAACGTGATCTATGGAAATAAGCATATAGAGGGCGCTATAAAACATACAAATGAATACCTTTGTAGGCTATATGGCAAGATTCCCGCAAAGGAGTTTTTAGGTAATAGGGCTTGTTTGCATGTCCCTACTTCTATCAGTTGTCCAATTGTGTCGCCACTGCTATAAAATTGCTCTAAAAATAAAAAGGAACGCATTTGCGTGGTGTGTTCAAACAGCGTGTCAGGTTACTGTGCATGTGTAAGTAAAAGCTTTAAAACCATGCAAAAATTTCAATTGTACCAATCTTGAGGGCCACTATTTTTCAAATGTGCCACTAACCAGTAATCATGTATTTTAGTCAAGTATAATTGGAACTCTATTTTGTTTTAATGTCATTCCAGATTAACTTATTCTGCTTGTACAACAATGGATCACCAATTCAAGGAGTAAATGTGTGTCCAATCTCCAGCTGTCGCATTTGGTGAAAGAACAGCAATGCTGGTTTTTCAAGTTCAATTATGGTAAGTATAGTCCCTTTCCTTCTACTCTCTATGCACAACAATGTTGTATTTGTATCTTCTTGTGCCATTAATTATCACCATTTCCAGGAAATGTAATTATGTCAATTGGCTCCAGCTATAGTAGTTGTAAAGACAATGGTGATTTCAAAGTTCAATTATGGTAAGTTAAGGGGGGGCAAGGATAAAGCAGAGGGTCGGGAAACGATTCCCCTCTGTTTTCTCTACTCTATATGGACAACAAATTTCCACCTGAGCATGCTCATAATAGACTTGTACATTACATTTACAATCCGGAAGCATCTTACAGCAGAATGCCAGAAGAGTTGATGAAATCAAGCTGCACCTGTGTCTGGGTCTATAGACTATATTAATAACCTGCTTAATAGCGCGATCCAATCCAATTGTATTATTCCTAAAATACACGCGTGGGCGACGTTGCGGGTTCATTGTGAGAGCAATGACTTCTCACAATTACTCCTGCGTGTGACGTAAGCGAGTACATGAAATTGATTGGGGCCCTGAAATGGATAGACATTGGCGAAAATATTGATTTCCAAATCACACAAAATTAACAAGGCGACTTTGAAAGCCAATACAAAAACACTAATTTTAAAAAAAATGCGACAAGGAGGTAAAAAAAAAAGAAGAAGAGAGCAGGGAGTAGGGTCCAAGAGATAACGTAATATACAAGCAAAAAGATTGGATCAATATCGGATAAAGGATGGTGGATTCCGTCGGAAAAATAGGAAAAAACAAAAGATGTATTACGAGTTAGAAAGGAGCAGGTGACCGATCTGTCTCTGAGTGGATGAGAGGTGTGTGAGATGGAAAAGGCGCGGGCGAAAGTGCGGAAGATAAAAGAGAAGACGGGGTTTACGGGGATAAACATGAGGGAAGGTTGTAGTTGAAGGGAGGGAGTAGTCGAAGCCTTAAGGGTCGAAGGGGCTACGAGCGTTGGAATGAAGCGTGTCGAGCTGGGACGGGGATGAAAGAGTGGTTATAAGTGGGGCAGTGCCTAAGAGTTGTAGTAGGTACAACAGAGAGAGTAAGAGGGGAATTCAAAAATCGGGTCGATGTAGTGAGGTTTAGTGCGATGTGGCGTTAACTCAATAGTGCGCGGTGGTAGGATGGTGGGGGGAGTAAAAGGTGGGGGGGGCTGGCGATAGTGAGAGAGCAGCCGGAGGGGGGTGGCATGTTTGGGGCGAGAGAACAGGGGGTGTAGGGGAGCTGGGCTGATAGGCAATTTTGTGGTTGGGGGGAGTGTGGATGTGAACGTAACGCAAAAATGGGTTAGGAAAGTAGAGGAGGAAATAAAGTGAGAGGTTATGGAGATGGGTAGAAACGGTCGTATGACTGGGTGGAAAGACATCTGGTCGATAAAGGAAGTCCCTGTTAGATGGAGAAGAGGAGCAGGGTGGTAGTAGGAAATGGTGGAGCAATTATGTAGGAGCGCATGAGCGGGAAGAGAATACTCATAACAGTGGGGAATGGGGAAGTGGAAGTAGGGCCTCCGCGAAGGGATAAGCAGCGTGAGGAGGAACGAAAACTATAGGGGTGGACATATAAGAAGATCCAGGGTTGAAACCGTGAAGGGGCAAGAGGTAAGGAGAATCAGGCTCTGGTTGGTTGGGGAGCTTGGGTTCCATTTAGAAAGAGAAAGTTAGGTAGAAGAACGGGGGAGTGCAGATAGTGACAGGTGAGTTAAGCGGTTAGGGTATGGTCTCTCGATATGGACGTTGAAGATGATTTTTAAGAAGCAACTTCCTAGGAGAAGAGAGAAAAATATGAGCATCAGGGGGGCTATAAGAGATTGGGGGTTGGGTAGTAGGAATGAGGATTGTTTGGGATATAAGAGGATGGGGTGAGATGGGGGAGAAGGTGTTAGAGAAATTGAGGTCGGTAAAGAAAGGATGGAGGGGAAGCCGTTAGGGGTCAGGTTTAAAATATGATAAATTGAAAGTGCTGAAACTTGGTGGAAGGGAGAGGCAAAGGGGGAGGCGGCCATTTAAAGTGGGGAACGAGGGGCTTACGTTTTCGTAGCGTACGGTGAGTGGTTAACGGGAGGGGGAATGAAGATGGAGAAGGAAAGGGTAAGAGACCGAAGATTGGAGTTAAGGCGTGTGGAGGTACGGGGCGGTAGTATACAGGTAGTATGGCGAAGAGGAGAACATCAAGGCTGGGAAAGAAAGAGAACATGGAGGAAAATGAATGGGCTAGTAAAGAAGGCGGGATTATTTGGAATGGGGGCGGGCGAGGGGAGGGAGTTAGCGTGAAGAGGGTGGGGGGGGTGCTATGGAGTAAAAGAGGTGGAAGGGGGATAGGAGAGGAAGAGGATAAGAAATGAGACAAAAGAATGAGTCCAGGGAAAGCGAGTAAAGGGAGGTAGCAGGGTGATGGTCAAGGGGGGCGTAAATGGGATTGGAAAAGAAGGAACATGAGGACTAAGCACAAGGAGTGGATACAGAATACACACAGAAAGGAAAAGGAAAAGAGTGACTCGATCCAAGACGGAGGAGATGAAGAAGGAGTTTCCGAGAGTGGGTAAAAACAGAGATTAGAGGGTGGAGGAACTACAGGGGAGATGAAATAGAATAGGAGAAGAGTATGTAGTAATTCCGGATAGGGAGACGAGAGTAAAGGAACGAGAGAAACGTGGACTAGTGGCGGGGCGATAAATGTTACACAACGGAATGAGCGAGAGCGGGAGACTCAGGCGAATAGGGGAGAGCTAGAAGGATGGAGGAGTACAAGTAGGGTGAAACGGGCGAGCGAGTCATAGTGCGTCAGTGGAAGGGTAGTGAGTTAAGACAGGAGAGGCAAGGGCCTAGAAGCTTTATAACTGAGAATCGAAAGAGAGTAATCAGTGAGAGAGAGAAGTAATGTTACGCGGTATTTGAATGTTAAGCGTAAGGGAAAGACGGTTAGTACGAAAAGGCAGATGGAAAGGGGATACGGAGGCGTAGGGGAAGTGTGTGGTCGATTGTTGTAGAGGTAAACGGAAAACAGCACAGGATTAAAAAGGGTAGAAGGGGATAAAAAAGAAAATAGGGTGCGGTTAAGATGTGAGTCGAGCAGTGATAAGACGTATTCCTAACCAGGGCTCAGGAAGGTGGGCGTGAAGCGGGGGAGGGAAAATGATAAGAAGTGGGTGTAAATCGGGTTGAAAAAAAAGAGGTTAGTTGGGGAGGGCCAGAGAGTTGATTGGGGTGGTAGGGCGGGGAATGTGGGGTGTTACGGCGAGGCACGATAGAGGAGATTTTGCTGAGTTATGTCAAGGAAGTGAGGTACTGCAAGGGAGGGGGAAAGGGGTGAAGAGTGAGTAACGAGGAGGACAAAGGTGGATCTTAGCAGGACGGCAAGAAATTAAAGTAAGGCAAGGAACGCGGCGAAGATAATGGAGAAAACTGCCAAGACTGGCCTGGGAAGTCAGAGGGGGGGAGCAGCTGGGTAGAGGACAACACGGACCCGTGACAGTGTAGGGGGAAATAGTTATGCCATACGTGTCGTGGAGGAGAGATTGGGATAGGAGGAGACTGACACTGAATATTCAAGGCGGCAACGACAGATGGGGGCAGAGGAGTTTAAAAATAGAGCACGGTTTGTAGCAAGCAAGCCTTGGACGTCTTTCCACTCCATGCGACAAACCTTAGTACAATCAACAATCTGAATATAATTAAAAGTACATAAAAAACGATTTCTCTACAACAAATCATTTCCCATGTAAGCTAAGCTGCCTACCTGAACTGAGGCTAAACTTCACCATGCCCACATGCCAGTACCCCCGGTGCACACCGATTACAACTTTCAGTTTGGATTTTGAAACAAAATAGATAAGAGCGTTAAGACGACACATTTACTTCCTCATGTCATTTTTAGCGGCGAGGAATTAATGAATTCGAAGAGCTCCGGAGAGCTCTGGATCAAACAACGGAACAAAAAGTCTGTCCATGATTGATACCGTATCATATGACATGTATGGTCATCAACTGCATCAGTGTCATCCGTTCATGCCACAGACTTAGTATGATCGTGCGTGCGAGTCATCGGGTCATGATCTTGCCGATGGTCTTTTCAAGAGTAACACAAGCCTACGACATGGGTATTTTTCCACCAAAACATTATGAAATGTAAATCTGTGCTTGAAACTGAAACTTGGGCTTAAAGCTGTTTTTTGCGAAATCGAGTATTGTACTGCACAGTCAACGGAACTTGCAAGAGATCATGAATTTTAATATGCAAATCAAGTCCCGTACGTGCAATGTTTGGGATTTCCCCATAGTTTTTCCCCCGGATTGGGGGGGGGGGGGTGTCGGGAGGGTGGAGTGGTGCAAATAAAAATGGAATGATATTACCATAACGATAATAAAAATAACCAACATAAAGGAATAACACAAACATGAATAATAATCTAAAATATAAAACACGAATAAAAAATAAGGGAAAAATAAAATAAACCAACAATACACAAACAAAAGATGTACAATTATTAAAACAAAAAATAATACAAATAACAAATTGCAAATTCACAAATACATACCTATACAACCAATGGAAAAATGAAGAAATAAAATCAATAACAAATGTAAATAACACAAAGTGGATAAATGAACAAATATCAAATGAAATAAACATTTTAAATGGATATAATTTTTGAATGAATAACACATTAAATTACTAAATAGACAAGATAATAAAACAAAAATATAAATAAATAGGCAAATAAAGTGGCCCCAATTAAACAAATAAATTCATAAAAAATCAACTTTAAAATGGATAAATGAAAATGTACCGTATTATAAATCTTATGAAAGAACCGTAGCTATAGGCTCGATCAATTGCCATGACTGAGACCGGAGTGAAATATCAAACTCTGACCTGCGATCACATCATACGTAAACAGTGCAATATGAAATGTTTTGGATGTTTCTAACAAATCATGTGTTAAATACTAACACAATTGCGCTGTTGTTGTTGTTTTTATGGGCCCCAGGGGCCCCCCCCCCCCGGGAACTTTGAAATCCTGACAGCAGTGGTTGGACAGTTTATACTCGCGTATTCACGGGCTATGGGATGCATGGGGACAGCTCATCATTCGATCATGAATTTCATGTCATGACAGTAGCTTTTATCATTGTGTGTTTACATAGCCGCTTGCATTATCGGGCGGCCTATAGTAATAAAAGATAATATTAAAATCTAAGGTGAAAATGATCAAGGACCCAATAAAATTTGCCACCACTGTGAAGAATCAAGATGATCGTAACACTAACATTGCTAGTCATGACCATGTGACTTTGGCCATGCATGATGACTGTGAGTACCGTTAACGTAGTAGTTGTAGGGATAACGTGAAAAGTTTGAGGTGAACCTGAAAAACTTACCATACAATTCATGATGTATTTTATATATTCTCCGACAAGCTGTGTACCTTTGTACCAGTTCGAAAATAAATAATTCCAGCCGCGAATTCAGAAACTCAAAGAAAGGACTCACCTAGCTGTCATGTCATTGTCCGAGAACACGATCATAACTTCATACTAAGCCAAACATCTGCATCTTTTGAATTAATCCAATCCGTAAAGATTACCAGGGTTGTTTACCTATCGCCAGTTGTATTTTAAAATTTAATATCAACATCCAAAGTGGCAAATAATTCAGCTCTGAAAACCAGCGACCATGGGAAACATATTCCACCCCCCACACTCAGTTTTGACACTATGAAAATGCCCCTGAACATGGATTACAAAAGTTTAATTGCAAACTTTTCTGATTGGGCAAAACTTGTTACTGGACGATACTTTTTGTGTACTGGGATTTCCCTGGAACTTTACTATTATATTTGAGAAGACGGGTACAAAATAAAATTGAATGTGGAGTTTTTACTGATATATTTATTTGGGTTGATATGAACCTACTACTGTATTAATGACATAACTTTTTGCAACACCATCTTTTTTCGTCATGTGTGAAATCTTTGGTGTTGGTTTTTGGGCGCGATGAATTTTTTCCTCGGGAGCTGACGCTTTTCCTCGGAAAATACCTGGCCCAAAACCACCCACGCGCTCCTCCCTCGGAAAAATACCTCGGCCCAAACCAACACCAACAATTTCACATTCACCAATGACCTCAAAAAAGATGTGCGCAGTTATTGTCTAATTAAGATTACCCCATGTGCCTAGCCACCACTTGTTCGTGACCAGTGATGTAATGTTTTATCTTCAGTAGATGCATTCAAACACTAAAAGGATATTAGCTTCTTCTGACACAGGGATGTAATTTGTTACTTTGCACCAAATGAAGGCAACATTAGAGAGAAGAGTTGATGAAATCCATGCGCAGGCCTTGCCTGGGTCTCTAGACTATATCAGATAACCCATATGGCTAGCCACCCGTTTCATGGCCAGTTATTTTATCTTCATTAAGATAGCTTTCAAACTACTATAATGGATAAGTAGCTTTCTGACACAGGCAGCACGTATGTAAATGTGTTACTGGTGGCACAAAATGAAAGGACACATCAAGAAAATGGTAGATCATTTAATACATTGGACCACCATGACAATATGACATTTATGAGATAGATGAATAATGGGGGGGGGGGGGGGGGGAAAACAAATGCAATTTTTAAAATTGATGCATAATGTACGTCCTCCATATAACTTTCTTGCATCACACATACACAACTCCCAGTTTTGTTTTATAAATCAACATTTAAATTTTGATGTGTTGATTAAGTCCCTATCCGATTAGAAACACATACAACACGCCTAGCTTACAACAGCAACTTGTGGTCCTCAATGATTTCTAATGTCTTCATCAAATTCCATTAACATATTACTTTTTGCTGCTTCAAACTCCTGATAATTCCATTTATATATTTTAACTAACCTGAACAAATTTCACAGAATTTCATGAAGGGTTTTTTTAAAGTTATTTCTTTGATGAATAGGCAATGCCGGCTAGGCCAAGCCAGCCCAGCCAGGCATCGTTTCTTTTTCCTTCCTCAACGCGTTTGGATATAACTATATACCCTTATAATGTTGCTGTGTTTGGCTGTTACCCATTACGAACTCCTGAATCAAGAGCTTGGCATACCTCCTGGGAGGTTGTGACGGGGAGTACATATAATAGTATAGATTTCCCCTGGTACCACTGAATATACTAAAGAGACATGAGGAGATTTTCCGAAATAAGCGCCCCCAATTTTTTTTTCAGAACCCCCCGGGTTTTTTTTACATATTTGGAAGGCTTTTCCAATGTTTAGTGACACCGAAGTGAATAAGCCAATACGCCGTCGTTATGGTATAATATGATATTTAGTACTTTCTGTCGTGCACGACGAAGGTCAAGCACGGTGTTCTATGGGGACATGAGATATTCAGACAGTTCAAAACAATGTTTGCGTTTGTTTTGTAACTGTTTGTCCAATTACCTTCGGAACGTTCTTTGTAGGTGAACTACAATCGATTCTGTGGCCATTTGAGGGAGATAAATTCGTATCCATGAACAAGAATCTCCTCCTGTCACTTTAAACTTTGTTAGGATCAATCCTTTTAGAGGCAATCTTCACAAACCATGATTTCACTCACACTCAAAATTTTATTATGCCAAGAATATCCTGTAGGACAAACTTTTTATTTGTGATCACAGGATATCAATCTAGAAACTTATTGTTTTGCACTTTTTTAGTTTAATTCTGGTTTTAGATATATACAAATTAAAGGTGCAACGAGAGATTTCAAGTCTCCATATTTTCTTTGATATGTAGTAATTTCAATATAGAGTAGACACTCTATAGATTCCTTCCTTACCTTTTATTTGGCTACAAAATAACTTAAAATGAAAGCTAAAGGTGATTCATTATCTTATTTTATCATTAGAAAACAAACGGCTTAATTTCCTCTTTGCTCGTTTATAGGAAATTAGAATTTCAATTTTTTTGAGCAACGACCATTTCTCAAGCTTAAATCACTTCAGATGGGGATGTTTTTGATAGAAGATTTACACACAGTGTAAAATCAGAAATTTCACATTTTTATAGGGACACCTGAAATTTGGAAATATCTTGTTGCAACCTTTGAGTGACAAATTGAATATGTGGATCATTGCGCATTAATTACAAGTAAACAAAAGTATACAAAACAATGTTTCTATCTTTCTTCTTCAAGTGATAAAAAACACTGACACTCACAATCAATCATTCTGTAAAAAGTTCTAAATTTACTTGCAAAATGTGCATAGTTTTTTCAAGATACAAGATTGGCTGTCATTGATCAGGATTAATTAACAGCTTTTTTGAACAATTGAAAAATCTTTTGCTCCAATAACTTTAAACAAACTGATTCCCTAGTGTTATATTTCGTATTTTTTTAAAAAAAATTACAAAATTATATCTTTACTAATGGCAGATGTGGATATTACGTTTTCAGGTTCATATATCAGGCCTAAAAATTTGGGACTCAGGCAAATCATAAACCTTACTTAATAATCTTTATAGAAACTCAAAAGGCAGCTATTTCTACTTTACAACCATATTGCACTAAATCAGCAATTCTCAAACCCTTAAGTGGCAGCCTTCATTTGTCCTACAGTATCATGTAATGGCTGTACTAAACGTCCACACCCTTGTGAAAATGTCATGCCTTCTCCACTCCTCAATAAACCTTGTGCAATGCTAATGGACTGAAGTTGACAAAGATCAAATTTCATCCTCCAAAATTGTCTCAATATTAGAATTATATATTTGTCATTTGCCATGTTTAGGGAGAAGCACTAAAATTTACTACATAATTACACATCATATCTGTTTTTTAGAGTTTGGATTTTTGAATTTTCATCTTTAAAGAGCGTAATTTGAAAATCAAGACAGTACCCACCCCTCTCTCTTTTTTTCTCTGTCAAGCATTTTCAGAATAGAGAGGTTTACCGTATGATGAATGATGTACCAATTAGAGCGTACTATCTTAATAGTGGGCCTATAGCATATAACTGTTACCACTACCCCCCCAAATGCTAACGTTCATCTCCACTAGTGTGCCCCGCCCGCACATCTCACCGTTCACAGATGGTTGACCAAGTCGTATTTCCAGTCCCATCAATTTCACTCTGTGTGGCTGTTTTATATTATGGTGACAATGATGTGTGTGATATTTTACAAAGTTCAAGCCTTTTCAATTCCGTGGTCCGGTGTGTTGAACGAACCTTTGACTTACACGTCTTTCTCCAATTGAAAAAACAGACTGTCTTTTTTTCTTCAGAAATGGCTACTGTACGCTTTTCACACACGGCAAATTCCCAATCAAAATGCTACTGATGTTTCCAGATCTACCAGCAGCTCTACTTTGGCATTTTAAAGATGGATCGATTTTGCGGATGCATTCAAAAGCCCTGTTAACATTGACGGTAATATTAGGATTATGTGCGAGTAACATTAAGTGCCTACTTTAGGGATTATTTGAAGACTCAATTAAGAATATGAGCATGCTTTAGAATGGCGCATTAAAAAGTAGGTTAAATGATAAGCGACCTTGTTTTCTGATCCCTCTTTGTACTTAGAGATGAAGTAGTCAGTTCAAAAGCTTGTGCTTGCAATAGAATCCTCAAATTTGATATCACAGCTTATCCATGACTCGAGTTGGGATGGAAGGAATACTCATGAGAGCAATATCCATTTTGTTTGTTAATTTCTCTTAAGAACTATCATGATTCGCCCAAAAGAGTCCACAATATTTGAAATTTGCAAGAATAAGCTTAAAAGAGAAAGATAAGTCGGCAGAATTCTCATTAAGTTACTTACTTTTTTTCCAATGAAGAATTTACAGAAAAGGAAAAACGGCCTTGTTAAAAGATACGAAAAAAAACCCCCCTCTCCATTCAGTTATTCTGTAGTAAGTTCCGTACAACGTAATGGCTAATATATTCCGATTTTGTGTCCTTTTTAGATTGCTTCTGGCCTTACATTTGCAGGATAGGTAGGGGTACCCGGTACTTGTTACAAGACATCTTCAAAAAACTTGATTTTTGATGATATTTTGTTTTCTGATTAACCAAATCGCTGATAGTGCCTTACTGTAACCATAATCCGAACCCTCTTGAGAGTTTAAATACAACACTAACTTTTGTCTCAAAAATTATACTACGTCCTTTAAATTGTCATTGGTTTTCTTTGTGCTCTATCAAGTTTTGATTGAAATGATTATCATTTGCTCCTAGTTGTCAAGAAGAATATTGCTGATATGTCCATCTGTTTGTCTCTCAGTCATTAGCAATTCAGTTTTATTAACAGTTTTGATTACCTTCGGCATTTTGTTTCTTTTCTACATGACTGATCACTATTATGGCCATATCACTTTGACAGTTCATCAAATTTGTCAAATTGCATTGTGCACTGTCATTTCCTTTCTCCAATGATTTATTTATGATTCAATTTATCTGTCTATTTATCAAGAATTCTATATGTCTATTGTGTTATGCTGTCTTTTGATTTCTTGTCTTGACTTTAGAATGTCTGTATGTTAAAGGTGCAGTGCAACGAGAGATTTCACCTATCAGGTGTCCCTAAAAAATGGAAAGAACTGATTTTTGCCCTGATGTAAAGCTTTCCATCAAATATATCCCCATCCGAAAGGATTAAGCTGAGAGATGTTTCTTTGGTACAAACATTGTGAAATTTCTAATTTTGTTTTGGAGCAAATATGAAATTCAGCCTATGTTTTACATTGAAATATAAGCAAATCAAAATTGCCTTTTTTTCTCTCTTTTAAGACATTTCTGTAGCCAAATACAAGGTAAGAAATCTACTCAGTGTCTAATCTGTAAGAAGTTACTATTATGACACAATATTTGGGTGCCTCAAAATCTCTTGTTGCACCTTTAATGGTTTGATATGTTTATCTAACAGTTATTTGTAGTTATCTCTTGGTTCATCCTTTCCTTTTCAATGATTCACTCCCCCCCAGGAAATTTAGCAGGAGGGGATTTTGTCATAGCAAAATCTGTTGTTTTCTGTCATCCTTCCGTCCGTCTGTCTCTGCCTGTAACCGCTTGACTCCTGATATGATCTTGAGGTCACTTGCACCACCATGGCATGAAAAAGTGGGGAATTTCCAGGAAATTTTGGTATTTGGAGGAAAATTTTTGAATTTGGAGGGAAATTGTTCCTTTTTGTACACAAAAACATATACATTTTTGAAAGTTTGACAACTGGTTTCCTGGGAAATAAACAGTTTTTCATGCCCTGTATCCCACAGGACCTTATGTCTACCACAACTTGACTATGTGACAGGTCTGTAGGCCAAAGGTCATAATGAGTGTATTTCAGACTTTTGCACTCTCATTGCCCTGAAAAACTGTGCAAACTCGCTTATGAAGTTTTTATTTACAAAAACCTGGGGAGATCATTCGTTGCACAGCATTGCTCTCCTATGCTACCCAGGGGGTCGGGTTAGCGCAGTGTGTCTTCCCTCGCTTTGCACCGCTGTGGTCCCAGGTTCGACCCTCGGTCAGGCCTGCGATTTCATGTGCGTTTGGTTTTCAGTCCATACTCAGCCTCGCAGGTTTTCTCCGTGCACTCCGGTTTCCTCCTGCTTCTAAAACTGGACTTGCTTCCCTAGTGTGTATATGATAATGAAGTGAATTGAAATGAAGCATTTTTTTGACACTAAAATGACACGATAGTGTTGATGTGTCGTTAAATACTAATACCTCCTCCTCCTCCAATCCTCCCATGATACCCAGGTGACTGTAGGCCATACATAAAAGTCAAAACAACTTCAATACTTACATAAACACGTAAAAATAAAAAAAAATATTAAGCCACTGTTACAAGACAACACATCAAGCTCTAATGACAAAAATATCTTACAAGCATTAAAAAGTACTCTTATTCCCCAGGAATGCTTTGCAGTGTCTCTCTTAAAATTCTCATGGATTGAATCCATCAACTAGATTCCCCTCCAGGGGATCTTGCAAGTTTTAAAGGCTGACTCAGAGATTTCGAAATTAATTTGTTGGTTGTAGAATTAAAAAATAGTCTATCAGAACTAAATAGTACCTAAAATGCTTAATTCAAAGTTAGAGATGAATCGGATTTTTCGTTTGCATGCACAGTAAACATTTATGCCACAGTTAAACAGTGCCGTAGGATACTCGTATCTCAAAATTTCCGGATCGGAATTTTATACAAAGTTGTGTGTGATTGTCGATATGAAAGACTTCGATTTGATCTTAGTTATTGCACACGTGATTAGTATATGACAAGGCATAGGTAGATGCAAAAAAAAAAACAACGTTTTGTTTGAAAATGAGTGCGACCTCATCGGGAAATCTCCGAGTCGCTTAACTTGTAGTAATTTTAGGCAATTTATACTTAAATGATCAAAACATACGCTTGTAAATGATTGATTAACTGTTATGGATTTATCACTGAATTCATCTTCAAAAAGTTAAAAAATATTTACTGTCTCAGAAGTGGTTTTAATTTATGCTCATTTGTGTGAGAACAGGTCCAAAGCTTTTTAGCAGTTTGATTGAAAAATTTATTGTAAATTTTCTACCCAGAGGCACCACTAGTCTCACTGTCCTGTAATTTTTCCCCGGTGATTAACTGTCAAAGAATTGGGGTTGTTTTCTCTTGTTGAAGGTAAAGGAGGGATACAAAACTGAAACAAGCATCCTTTATAAATAAACAAGCTTCAGCAAAATGGTGAACATCATATAAAAAAGTACACAAAAAACTAAGCTATTTACAAAGATAAAGATAGTTACCTAAAAGCTTAATTCCAAAGTTAGAGGATGATCGATTTTTCGTTTTCATGGCAGTAAACATTTATGCACAGTATACAGTGCCGTAGGATACCGTGTATATCAAATTTCCGGATCCGGAATTTAAAAAAGTGGATTTTCTAATATAAAGACTTCGATTTGATCTTAGTTATTTCACACAGTTGATTAGATATGGACAAGCATTATGTAGATGCAAAACACGATTTGTTTTTGAAAAATGGGTGCGCCCTCCCATCGGGAAATCTTGAGTAAGTTTTAACTTGTAGTAATTTAGGAATTTATACTTAAATGCTCAACATAAGCGGTGCAAGATACATGTTTTATGGAGTTCTCACTGCATTCATCTTCAAAAAGTTAATAAAAAATATTCCGTGTCTCATGAGTTGTCGTTGTTATTTATGCTCCATTTGTTGGAGAACAGGGTTCCAAAGCTTTCGCGCAAGTTTGATTTGAAAATTTATGTAAATTCTACCCAGAGGCACCCCTTAGTCCTTCCACTGTCCGTAATTGTCCCGGTGATTTAACTGTCAAAGAAGGGGGTGTTTTTCTCTTGGGGAAGGTAAAGGAGGGATACAATAACTGAAAAGCACCTTGATGTAATAAACAAGGCTTCAGGCAAATGGTTGAACTCATAAAAGTACACAAAAACAAGCTATTTCCAAAAGGTTCTCTCAGAAGATTGCAAATCTCAAAGGCCAGCTTGTCAAAAAAAGTCTCACCTGCGAGTGTGTTGTTATTTTTTCAATCGCGGTGATATGGTAACTAAGCAAAATGCATACCGGGATTTCTCGTCTGTCAAACTGAAAACACGTAACCATTGAATTTCATGGCAATTGACAGTGGCAAACAGAAGCCTGCCTTTTTTTGTATGCCATGGGCGCATTTGCACAAATTGACCACGAAACATTTTAATCGTGATCAGATTCAGTGAATAATTTAAACGAGAAGCAAATATGTTGTTTGGCACTCAGATTGTGTGAGTTATAATTTATTGGAATGGTAAGGCTGATTTTAGAATTTGGTTTTAAAGTCAAATTTGCAGAGAGGGTTCGTTTGGGAAGGTGAGTGGATTTGAGGTTAAAAAATAAACAAGTCGGGAGAAGGAAATTAATTAGGCCAGACTAAAGTATTAAACTGTGGTCAAAACTATTAAGGGTGAACGGAAATGTATCTGAATCACTGCGGTAAATGGTTGTAAAGACAGTTGCACAAAAAAAAGTATCCGGCATGTTTTCGATCAGTATTGTGCCAAAGTCCAAGATTTTGAATGAAAGTTTTGAAATATATATTTGTTGCTTAGTTCTTCCTCTTCATTTAACACCTCCTTGAGAAGAAAGCGTGCAAAATGGCTGTGATAAAGCCCCAAATTGCAACCCCCAACAAATGTTGCACTTAGGGTTTTCAGTGGTCAGGAAAACAACGCAAGAATCTGCGTGTATAGGTGATTTTCCAAAGAGGCGTTTCAGACTGATGAGTGGAGAAAGCTACGCAATATTGATTGTGGTCAACGTGTTAATGTCACAGCCATTTTTAGACGTCACTTCCAGAATGGGAGTTGCCCCCCCCCCCCCGAGTGGGAAGTGACGTAGTGTGGATTTATTTCAGTATATGCTGCAGTAAACACTCAGTGAAATTTGGGTGGTACTGTACCTGAAGCAGGTGTGTAGACTGCAATCAATCAGTTCATCTGAGAAATCATGCTTGATACTTTGGGTTGTTGTAAAAATCCTTAACGTAGGCGCCCTGCACCTGATGCAGGTGTTTTGTAGCAAGTTCAAGGATTTATCCATGTAAATGCCGTTGATATTTTGGGTTGCAAAAAGTACGGGGAGTTGGCAACCCGCAACGTAGCACGTCTGTAGAATGCATAATAAGTTAATCTGAGTAATCACCCCTGATATTACTTTGGGTGTTGTAAAATTGCAAGAGGTGCAACCTGACCTGACTGCAGGGTGTGAGGCGATGTACAACAGGGTCATCAGAATAATCAACTGGCATCTCTTGGTCAGAAATTACCCGAGGCAGCTTGTTGACCCGTTCAATGTAGTTTGTGCATGCGTCTTTCAGAAGTAGCGATTACTCTGTGCATTGTACGAGTTCCGTTTATCTGTTATGACTGGCAAGAGCATATTGCAAACAAGCTTTGTTGTTGATGTTGATTGGTATTGATGTCACTTGTTGTGATGGTTCAATAGTGGTTTTTTTTTTTTCTAAACAGCTAGCACTCTTGTCATATCTTGTAGATATGACTTAGACCTGTACACAAGATGTGAGTGCAATACAAATTAGATGACCGATTTTGACCAAATTTCAAAGTAAAATAGTGTATGGACATGGTTCTTTAAAGGCACTAGCAGTTAGTGATTTGCTAAATCAGAAATTGAAACAATCATCAAAATCAGATTTTGCATGTCTGTAACAAGTAACAGGACCCCTAACATGCCCGGCAAATGATACGGCCAGACAGAAGCAAGCTAATAAGTACAAACTCAGATATTTTATCATAGGTCACGAACGAACATTCCTTACAACATATAATTGAATGGAGACTCATATCTGTGGAAACACTGCCGTTTTCTTCCTTGTCTGCCGATTCTTTAGTTGAAAAAGTAACTTATGAGGGAATATACAGCTATCTCCTTCACTTTTAAGCTATATCTGCACAATGTAAAATCTTTTGTCTCATCCTGTAGACGAATCACTGATAGTGTTTCTAAGGAGTACGCGATGAGTGCAAAAAGTAATGAGTTAGTACAAGATAATGAGTACAGAGGATGAATGAGTGAATAATGAGTGTGAATTGGGGGAGGGGATGAAAAGAGTTAAGAAGTAGTAAGGAGTTAAGCTTGCGTTGAGATGATAAAGTGTGTGTGGTGTAAGTGTTTGTAGTGCATGATTTGGTGTTTGGGTATTCATGGAGTTCCTCTATATTTGGTGATCGAGTATGTGAAATGAGTGACTGAGGAGTAGTAATTGAGTATGAGCAAATGTGCTGAATGCAAGAGTGGATAGTGATGAGAGTTATTGAGTGAGTTATTGAGTGATTATTGAGTGAGTTATGAGTGAGTTATTGAGTGAGTTATTGAGTGAGTTATTGAGTGAGTTATTGAAGTGAGTTATGAGTGAGTGAGTGAGGGGGTGTGTGGGTGAGTGATAGTGAAGAGGTGCAGGTGAGTGAGTGAGTGAGTGAGTGAGGGATGAGTGAGTGATGTGAGTGAAAGTGAGTGAGTGAGTGAGTGAGTGAGGGAGTGGGTGGGTGGGTGGTGGGGGGTGGTGGGTGGGGGAGTGAGTGATGAGTGAGTGAGTGAGTGAGTGAGTTGAGTGAGGCGTGGTGAGTGATGAGTATGAGTGAGTGAGTGAAGTGAGTGAGTGAGTGGGAGATGCGGGAGTGAGTGTGTGAGTGGATGTGAGGGTGAGTGAGGAGTGAGTGGTGTGTCTGTGATCTATACTGGTAAGCATTCCACATATGAAACAAAAAGCTGGGTCGGACAAAAAATGGGGGGACGGGCGCTCTTCTGGGAAGTCTCTTTACCCAAGATACATGTAATTTAGTCAAACTTGGGAATCTATTTCTTGTAATTTGTCATCAGATGAATCTTATAATCTTGCTTGTGCCACAGAATTGATCCAATTTCAAGGAATATAAGGTGTGTGTCCAAAAGCTCCTGCTGGTGGGTATGTGAAAGACATAATAATGGTGATTTTCAGGTCAGTTTATGGTAAGTTAGTCCTTTCTTTTTTTCTACTGTATATATGACCAAACAATGTTGTTTGTATATTCTTTGCCACAAAATGATCACCATTTCAAAGAAATATGTGTGTCATTGCTCCAGACTTTATATTTGTGAAAAAAGTGTGATTTCAATGATTCAATTGTGGGGAATAAGTCTGCTCCATTTTTCTACTCTATATGAACAAACAAATATCTCAGCTGAATGTACTCCTAATTATTTTAGCAAGCAACTCTTACAAAAGACTGTCAGTTAGAGTGTGAAGTCAGCGCAGCCTGGTCTGGGTCTATAGAGTTATAAGATATTACTCCCATCCACATCAAGTTCTGCCTTACAGTTTCTTATGTTTATCTTCAGTAGATAGCATTCAAACTACTATAATGGGATTAAGTAGCTTGAACAGGAACATGCATGTAATTTTTTTTAGTGCACAAAATGAAAGAAAATCAAGAACACATGATGATCATTCTACATTCTATACCAGAAACTTACAATAATGTAAATATTGATGATATTGAAGGGAAGGGGGAAAAGAAAGGGAAAGGGCAGGGAGAGGGAGAAGAAGGAAGGAGAAGGGTCGATGGTTAAAGGGGAGAGGGGATGGGGAGGGTTAAGGGAAGGAGAGGGGGAGGGGAGGGGCGGGAGGGAAAGCAGTATAGTTGGTTGTATTTTGACAACTTTACATTCTCTGTATGTAAAGATCATAGTTTAACATTTAATAGTTATATACCCTATAGGAAATTATCCACTGAATCCAAATATGGTCGTAAAACTTTGTTAGAATCAAACTTTTTAGAGAAAATCTTCACAAAGCATAATTTTCACCCAAACTTGTATTATGTCAGGGATCAATCAAACATATATTTCACTAATTTAATATTTATTCTGGTTTTGGAAATATATTGCAAATTAAGTGAAAAATGGAATATTGCGTTTGGCATTTGTTAATCATTCTAGCATAAAATTTAATGTAAACAAGAATGTACAAAAAATGAAAAAAAAAATGTGTATGAAAAAAAATATTTCTAAGTTTCACCTGCTTCAAATGATAGAACATTATTTTAGTGATAATAGAAATAAATATCTATTTTACACTGTTAAATGTCTTATTCTTTAAGTTAAAAAAATCATCATTCCTGTGGCTTATGTGGATATTAATTGTTTCAAGTTTTAGTAAGCCTTAACATCAACAACTCACCATATCATAAACCTTAGATCTTTAAAAGAACATCAAAAGGCATCTAATTGTCTCTACGATCATATTGCACTAAATCAGCAATTCGCAAACCCTTAAATGGCAGGGCTTGAATTGGTCCCTTTACGTATCATAGTAATGGCTGTACTAACTCCCCACTCCCTTTGAAAATGTCATGCCTTCTCCTACTCCTCAATAACACTTGGGCAATGCTAATGGACTGAAGTTGACAAAGATCAAATTTCATCCCTCCAAACTTGTCCAATATTAGAATTATATATTTTCATTGACATTTTAGGGATAAGCACTAAAATTTACTACATAATACAATTCAGACTGTTTGAAGTTGAGAGTTGTTGAGTTTTTCCATCTTAAAGACAGTAATTTGAATAACGAAGAGAGTACTTCTCTATCTTTTCTCTGTCCAATTGTTTTTCAGAATAGAAGAGGTTATTACCGTATGATGAATGATGTACCAATTATAGCTTCTATCTGAATAGTGTGCCATCGCAATATAAACCTGTTACCCCAATGCTAACTTTCATTCCAATAGTGTGCCCGGCCCGCCATCGTACCGATTCACCAAGATTGTTGACCAAGTCGTATTTCCAGTCATCCATCAATTCAGCTCTGTGTGCGTTGTATTATTACTGTGACATGATGGATGCGAGATCTTCAAAGTTCAGCCTTTTCAAGTTCCGTGGTCCGTGTGTGTTTGAACGACCTTTGACTTACACGTCCTTCTCCAATTGAAAAAACAACTGTCTTTTTTTCCTTTCTTCAGAAATGGCTACGCTTTTTCACAAACCAGAGCAAAATCCAATCAAAAATGCTACTGATGTATTCCCAGAGTCCAGCCAGCAGCTCTATTTGGGCATTTTAAAGATGGTATCGATTTTGCCGGAATTGCATATTAAGCCCTGTTACATTTACGTAATATTATGATTATGTGCGAGACATTAGTCCTACTTTAGGGATTATTTGAAGACTCCAGTTACAGAATATGAGCATTCTTTAGAATGGCGCATTAAAGTAAGGTTAAATTATAAGCGACCTTGTTTTCTGATCCCTCTTTGTACTTAGAGATGAAGTAGTCATTTCAAAAGCATTGATACTTGGAATAGGAAATCCTTCAAATTTTATACACAGCTTATCCAATGACTAGAGTGGGGTGGAGAGGAATACTCAATGAGAGGAATATTCCATTTCGTTTGTTACTTTCTCCTTAAAGACACTATCAGTGATTCACTCGAAAGAGTCAAAATATTTGAATTTGCAGGAAATATAGCTTTAAAAGAGAAGGATAAGTCGGCAAGAATTCTCATGAGTTACTTTTTCCAACTGAAATATTGACAGAAAGGAAAGAAAAACGGCATGTTCAAAGATATGACCTCCATTCAGTTTAATGTGCTCGTAGTATGGACGTACTGAAATAATATATCATGAATTTTGTCCTTATTAGGTTGCTTCTTCTTCTGGCCTTTATTATCAGTTTGCAGGATATGTTAGGGGACCTGTACTTGTTACAGACCTGCACATCTGATATTTTTTGATTTTCTGATTTAGCAAATCAACGATATAGACTATGGGCGTGGACCAAATAACCACCTGGCATACAAATTCTGTTGCCCCATCGAGGGGCTTAAGGAAAAACCAATTGTAAATTCATAATAAATTATTAAATCACATAACTTTTCTGTTTCCACCGCACTAAAACTGGCACATTTTCTTAAAAATAAATAAAATGTCACCTCAATTGCTTTTTCCCAATTTCAGAGCCATGGATATGTATAACTTCATCAACCATGAAGCTAAGATTTACAATGGCCCGGTCTGTGGGCCATTGTTATAGTCCTAGTGTTACCCACCTAGAAGGAATCCACGATTCGGGTTGAGTGACAAATAACATCCGTCGCTCTTTCACCATCACTACCCAGTTACCTTATCAAATATGGTCTTATGAAACGAAATGTTACATTCTTGAAAACGCGGTATTGAATAGAAATAAGCTTAAGGCAATAAGTTACGATTTAGGTTCTGCACAAAGTTGTTAGGACTCAAAGCTTCCACCAAGAACATTTTCTCATGATGTTTGTTCATCTTCTTCCTTTTCGAATAACTGATGAAAAACATGGCCAAAAATCATCAAATTAGAAATTAAAAAAAAAAAGCTCAAATTTTATTTTTTGTGACTGAGTTTAAGTATTTTTTGTCCTGAAAAAGTAATCAGTCTAAATTGGAAAGCGGTAAAATCTGAAATCTATTCAAGCTGCACGACAATATAACAATGGGTCTGCACTCCCAGAAGAAAGGGAATCTGAAGTGTTTTTCTACACTACAACACTAACAACACCGCATACCGGGCCGTGATTGAATATCTTTAACTCCGTTGTTTGCTGAAGTCTAAATGAGTATCCATTAGTCACTGCTATTGGGGAATGAAATTGAAAGAGTGACATTTATTCTTTTCAGGAAAATGTGCCAGTTTTATTTGTGCGGAACAGACGGTTATATGATTTTAATAATTGATTATGAATTTAACCACTGGTTTTCCCCTAGCCCTCCGAGGGAGGACAACAAACAACAGCATAGAGGACATGCCCCATAGTCTAATAGTGCCTTTAACCGTATCAACTCGGACACTTGTCTACTGTGATTGGCCAGGGGAAACGATACATGTACGACTGTTCAAGAATGGAACAGCCCAGTGGAACAGTTGGGAATTTCACAATTCACCATACTCTTTTTTTTTTTAAACTGACTGTGGTGTATTTGCAGGTATGACCTCACTGAACCACTCTGCTGACAGCATAATGTCCCTCCAATGACGAAGATGGATTCATGGTTTGTTCTTACTGTTTGAAAAATAAAAAAAATAATTGCTATAAAAAGATTGGGCTAATGAATTCACAAATGCTTTCCGTGGAAAGAACATTGTTTAGCCTATGTTGGTGTTCGATCAGTTGTGAAAATATGGCAATAGACCAAGTTTAGTGGAAAGTTGAACGTTATCAAAATTTTAAATGTGAGCCTACTTAAGTAGTGAACATGACTCAACATACACTATATAACACACATACATAGAGAAAAAAAAATTTAAACACACCAATATTCAGATTCCAAAAATAGAGGTTTTCGTATGAAAGGAAGTAAAAGCTAATAATATGATCAATTAATAGTTTGTAAAATAAAAGTGGGTTAGATTGTAATAAAAGAGATATTCAGAGGTAACAAAAGATGGCCTGGCCACATAAACCCTCTCATGATAAAAAAGCAATAATCTTTGCATCAAAGCAGCGTAAAAGAAGGCAGATAGTGCATGACATGACCATTTACGTTTTCTCCAATTAAATATCGAATTTCCTGGGTACGATAGAGTTCTGTGATATCCTGATAAGGAGAGAGAGAAAGCGAGGTAGGTGGTTCGCAGAGTATTGTGTTAAGCCTTTTGACATTCTTGGAGGAGTCCTCGGAATCCAGTGTCCCACTGCATGGTAAACTGTGCCAGCGAATAATGCTCATGCGATGATTTTAGTGGAAATAATAAAGGGGCTGGTAAGCAAAACACCTATCACAGAAACAGCCCCAGTATAGGTAAACTGGATATATTAAAAGTCTGGATTTTGTATCCTAGCAGGATTCTTTATTAAAGGGCAGGACTGAGAACACAAACACAGACATTTGGCACACAGGATGAACCCATGAAAAAAGAGAATAGGATTTGTGGGGGGGGGGCCAGAACCAGTGGCATAACCAGCTTTTTTGGGGGGGGGCAAAGGGAGGGTTACATATATTTTCAGGGGAAAGCATATATTAAAATTTGTTGTATTAGTAAAGGCCTTATGTGTTTTTCACTGTAATTGGAACGTGTGCAGAAAATCAATAATTTTCAGGGGGAAAGATTCCCGGGGGGGGGGGGGGGGTATTTTAAAGGTGACCCGGAGATTTTTTGATGATACACATTTCTCTCAAATTTCACGGGAGGATCGGTTTTGTAGAACACCTTACCGAGAATGTTTCGAAGATTTATTGAACCAAAACAAGTTCAAAAGAAAAACGCAACCTTGTTTTGAACTGGCCTGCTATCGTAATCACCCCCATAGAAATCCATGCTTTGAATTTATGTCGTGCGCGACAGAAATACTAAATCATCATCCTATTACATAAAGACGGCGTATTTGCTTATCACTTCAGGTGTGATTTGGTAAGCATTCCAAATATGCAAAAAAACGGGGTTCGACAGAATTGGGGGGGCTTCTTTCTGGAAATCTCTCATGTCTCTTGTAAGGCACTATCAGTGATTTGTAAATCAGAAAATCGAAAAAATCATTTAAAAATCAGATTTTTGCATGTATAAAAAGTAAAGTATCCTAACATACCTGCAAATGATTAGACCAAAGGAGCCTAATAAGGACAAAATCGGAAATTTTAGTCATTACTGTCCGACGGACACAGTAATGCTACACGTAAATAATGGAGAATCGATCTTGGAACACTGCCGATTTCGTCCTTTTCTGTCAATTCTTCAGTTTGAAAAATTAACGTACACAGAATATACAGACTTATCCTTCACTTTAAGCTATTCCTGCAACTTTGAAATATTTTTCAAATCACTGATAGTGGCTTAAGAGGACATGTGAGAAAGTTTAGGTTGCCATATTACCCTGATCGGAATGGGTCATGCTTAATTGAATGCTTAAACGTTGAAAGTTTTAATGAAATTGGTTTGTAGAATGATTGCCAGGAAGCATAATTGGTTGTAAAAAGTAATTGTTTTAAAGATATTAGTGGTTATATCCAAATATACATTCGATATACTATCATTTAAAAACACCAAAGAATTTTAGTGCAGGATGAAGGGCTTATTTTGATAAAATAGTCTATTTTGTATTTTTGCATAAATGAGCAATATGTTCTTGAATTAGATGATAAAAAACAGCGAATGAACCAGGGGAGGGTAATAGAGATAGGGACAATGATCCCAAAATCTCCATGCAGTTGCCTAGATCTTCGCGTAAACTAAACACAGAGAGATCAATGATTAAGGCCATGGTTCGGATTCGAATAACCTCGTCCCCAGGAACACCAGATTTTACTAAGAATGATAAAATTTCATTATCTAAAGAAAAGCACTATTTTTCTCATTTACCTGTGCAAAGGCTTAGGGCTCTAAAGGATGTGGTTTTGCAGTTATTGAGCAAAAAATAAGTGACCCATTTGGACGCCAATATTAATTAATTTACACAGGACCTTATGGGAGACAATATCACGTTGTACTCTCACATCAAAACGGGTTGAAAATTCGGCGCAAAACTTTACAGATGGGTGTTTTGGGGTGAAGGCCGTTCTATCAAGATGAAAAATTTATATAATTAAAGAGACACTAGCACAATTGAAAAATAGTTGCCCTAATATATTTTTTCAAAATTGATATTTTCGGATGGTTATAAAGCTTGTATATACATTCTCACTCACCTGAAATCTGAATTAATAAGCGCAAAATTCAGCGCCTAGGCTTCTTACTGGGACAATTGTGTGGTTGTCACTTAAATTTATAGACTCACTCACTCGTCAACAGAAGGATTTAATAATTAATGTTGCTGCGACATTAATCAGCAGGAACGATATGGAAATGGCATGTAATACAAGAAAATGCACACCAGAGTTGATTCTCAAGGCATTGCACCTTTTTTTATGTGTAAAATATATCTTTATTCTTTCCAAAGGGCCCTAGACTATTCATTGTGAGCAAAAATGGAGAAATTTCATATTTTATTAAAATTGCCTTGTGCTTAAATCAGGTTATGTAAAACATCCAATGTGGTCCTTATTAGGTTGTTTCCAGTACAGAGTGGTCCAAAAAAAGTTTACACTTTTTCATCTGCAAATTTCTCAGAAGTGGGTAGACATATCAAAATACATGTTTTGAAGGTATTATTAACTACAATATCTTGTTGGAACCTGGTGACACCGCGTTGAAACAAGGTGAAATGACAAAATGGCCCCCATCTAGAGAAAAAAGGTCAAAACCACTTTGCACACACGTAATCGTATGGCACTTTGTTGGTGGTCACGAATTATATCCAAGATTGATACACAAACATTGAACATGCACCCCTCACATGAAACCTGGTATTTAATCATAACCACAAAGGTAAGAATTAAGACACCTCAAATTATTTCAAGTTTCTCTTATAAGGTTAAAAAGAAAACAACTGCAATATTTCTTCTTTATGATCTTGTCCCAAACCATGCAACCTTCGAAAATGTACAAGCGGATTTTCGTCATCCTCATGGCAAGAAAAAACATGCATGGTCTTTCAATTTAAAATGCTCCCCCAATTGAAATCAACTTATTTTTATGTAAATAGGCAATTTCAAGTTCATTCACGGTTAGAAATTCTCTCATTTCATTTATCAACACGGTAAACAACCATTCACAAAAACTTGAAGGGTGTTCAGTAGTTTAAGTGGTTACCTCCAGTTCACCACTGTATTGATTCTGTTTACCATAACATGGTTGTCCCATAGACTTACGTGTGTGCAAAGTGGGTTTTTTGACCATTTTTTCGCTCTATGGCCGCCATTTGTTATTTGAAGCTTTGTTTTGGAACACAGTTTTACCAAGGTTATAAAAGATATTGTATTTTAATAAATATGCTTTAAAAAATTTGTGTTATGTCCACCCCTTTTGAGAGATTTGCAGATTAGGTGTTAAACCTTTTTTTGGACCACACTGTATTATCCTTGCAGGGTAAAGTTCGGATAGTTATACTTGTTATAGACATGCAAAAAGCTGATCTTTGATGATTTTGTTTATTTTCCTGATTTAGCAAATCATTGATAGTATCTTTTCCAGTCTGATTCAGAGATTCCGAAATATATTTGTGTGGGAATAATTAAAATATCCATAGTAAACTAAATATAGTAACCTAAATGCACAATTCCGACTTTTGAGATGAATCAGGTTTTTCATGTTGATGCATTAAACAGTTACGAGTTGTATAGTCTAGTGCCATAGGATACTGTGTATACAAAATTCTGGATCTTGGAATTTTATAACAAGTTGTGGTTTTCTATATGAAGGACTTCGATTTGAGCTTAGCCTATTTTTCATCACACAGTGATTAGTAATAATGATAAGCATAAACGAATAATGTAAAAATCAACTGATATGTTTGAAATTGAGGCGTCCTCCTCAGGAACTCTCTAAGTCAGCCTTAAGTGAATTCCTGTGAAACTCTAGCGAAATCTTTCATAAAATCGTTCTGCTATGCATACTTTCTTTGTTTTATTTACTATTGAGCTATTCTATTGGTTTACTAGCACTCCCCCTGTGAATGCAATTTTGACTGAAATCTACTAAAACTTATGTATTTTATGTGAAAGTTAAACCCTTTTGATTTTCCCCAGCTGTTTTTAAGAGAATCGGTAGCTATATGTTTGGTAATAAATGTTTTAAATAATGTAGTATGCCACCGTTTAGAGCAAGAAATAATTCACCCAAAATTACATTTTAAAGTGATATTAATAAGTAAATTGTAAGCCATCTTGAATTCTTTTAGCAACATTTGAGAAAAAATGATAGCCCTATATTTGTTTCCTTGTAGCAGCTCAACAAAAGTTAAGAATACATTTTGGCTGCGTCTCATAATGATGTATTGCAAAATACGCATTTGGGGAAAAACAGCTTTAAGTTTTTGCAATCTTAATTTGCTAAATACTGCTAATTAAACAGATTCAATTGAAACCAAGTAGAAAAGGACAAAAATAGTTAAAGGTGATTGTTCGAGTTATGTGCATTGTGTTCTCTTATTTGATATGGAGTCTGGCACTGCCACATACAACACCAGACAAGTACCGTGGGAAACATTCTTGCGGTTTTGATGGTAGGACGCAATGCATGTTGGCATAAAGCCCTATCAATACTGGTAAATATTGATGGTTAACCACAAAACGACGGTTTTTGTTATATCTGGGATGAAATGGATTTGAGGGCTCAAATTTCAGGAAGACAATGAGAAAAATAGGCCTTTCAATCCGATATCAAAATCTATACTAATTACGGGCTAATCAGGGGAGGTCCCAAAGACGATCGGAACACGAACCTTTAACTTTTAAAGATATTCACTAATCAACTTCTGTTTATTTAGACATGTGAAAAAAGATGTCAAATAAAATATGTACTATGTGAAATGTCAAAAACAAAAATTTCAATGTGTAACATCAAATACGTCACGCAACTACTCGTTATGTGACATGTGTTTGCGCACTATGTCACTATGTGAAACAACAAATACTTCAAAATGAAGATAGGATACTATGGGCCTGCCCAGATAGATTTCAAAAAACACATTCATGTGATGGGCCAATTTAAGGTTTAACAAATAGTCATAATAGGTAAAGTGCATGTTCCGAATCGTCTTTGGGACCACCCTGTGGAATACAAGGAGGCAAGTATCGATTTTGATATAGATGTTTTAAAGGCCGCATTTTTTCTAATGGTCATCCTGACTTGAAGCCATCAAATCCATTTCATTCCAAAGATTAAACAAAAAACCACCGTTTTAGATGGTAACCCATCAATCTTAGCACAGTATTGAATAGGTCTTGACCCAAATTTTGCATTATTGGTTCTGCCATCAAAACCGCCAAGTTTGTTTCCCACGGTACTTGATGGGGCATAGGGTGCAAGTGCCAGGCTCTCATATTAAGTAGAGGAATAAAAAAACACATAAATCGGAATAAGCACCTTTAATTAATATTTTTACTAATTAAGAGCTTTGAGGTTTGAAATTGGTGAATTGCAAACTTTGATGAGTTTTGGATAAAAAAAGTTCCAAAATTTAGAGAAACTTTGAATAAGAAAGTCACTTTTGGTGCATAAGATGTTAAAAAGTACAACAAACTACCATTTTTGAGGGGTCCGGTTCACTTTTAAAAAAAAGTCACTTTTTTGAAATCAAATGCCCAATCCTGTGTACGGCCATGCTTTTGAGTCACCCCCCCCCCCCTACATATGAATGAATGAGAATCATTCTATGATAATTATTCGTTTGTTTATGTATATTTTGATAACCAAACGTTTAGGAATGTACCGGTGTATCATGAGGAGAGGATGGAAATTATCAAGGGTAAGAAGTTTGCATAAATCATTGTATTGTATGAAGGGCCGATCTTCTAGTCTATTTCATAAAAAGGCACCAGCAGTTTTTCTATGTAATGATGAATTTGGGCTTGATCGGGGAATGTGCCTCGCTATCACTTATGATGCTATACCACTGCAATCACATTTACAATGGGGTAAAACATTCCTGAAGAGGCCCCTTTGCCATCATGGTGTACTATTGATGGGGCAGTCATTGACAGTGGATGTCAAATCAGGCAGCCATACATTCCAAGAAGAAATGTTCAAGTATATTATTATTGCACCTGAAATGCATGGTCAATTAGACAGCACAGCTGTTACCCGTAACAAATTGTTTCTTAATGTTAGAGCAATTTTAAGCAATGGCGACACAAATTTGCCAAACTGATATAAGTAGGGCATGCAAGACCTAGTACCTCCGACCAAAAGCAGAAAAATCCATAGTGGAAATGTGGCCATGCAAAAGGCCTACAAAGGTTCATAATTTGTTGTGATAGTGCCCTCTATTGATGATTTCCCATAGAAAATGTGTAAAACTAGATTTTGATGTAAAAACCATATTTGCCCGCAATGAAATTTCATCAAATTTAAGGATGTCTTAGTGGCATAAACTACTTCCAACTTAGTCGTCAATAAGTTGTCGCCTTGATATTTTGTTTTATTCTCATTTTGTCATAATAAATGAGACTTTCAAACAGCTGTGGACAGTGTCAAGTAATGTGAAAATGTGCTATTAAAGTGCAAATCTTTTCAGTGCATGTACAATGGAAAACAGTTGTTAATTATGATAAAAAAACTAACCCAAAACTCCTTGGTTTTAATATCACAAACACTTTAAGCATTACAAAACACCTTGTAGAAGAATTCCCCTTTTACTCATCCTGGAAGGAGTCCCTCCTTGCTATCGTAGTGTTACTATGATGGGCCAGTCATTGACAGCTGGATGTCAGGATTCAGAAAGCCATACATTCCAAGAAGAAAATTTTGCAAAGTATTATATTAATATTGCACCTGAAATGCATGGAATTAGACGCTATGAAGGTTAAATTGGAAAATATTCTATTAAAGTGCAAATCTTTTGCATGTACAAACTTTATACCAAAAAATTAGTCTTAAAATACAGAAAAACACATCACACACAAAAACAAATCACTTGTTGGGATTTCCCCTTTCCTTATCCTTGGGCAGTGTTAGTTTGTCTTAACGGTGTTCGTTCTGATCGCATTTGGGAAACCACCCTGATGTACCGGAACAAGTCAGTTAGAGTATCAATTGAGTAAGATGACAAGGCGTCAGTATTTTTCTCATGTCTTCCTGAAATTTTTAGCTTTCAAATCCATTTCTTTCTCAAGATACAGATAAAAACTAGCGTTTTAGTGGTTAACCATCAATATAGGACGTGTGTGACTCGGGGTCTTTGCACTATGCATTATCTCGTTTAGCTCAAAACTGGCAAGTTATTTCCCACGGGTACTTGATGGTCAGTTTTTTACAGGTGTCAGGCTCTCTTATCAAGTAGGGAACATGATAGACAAAAATCAGAAACAGCTACCTTTAATGTAGCTTTGTAACATTATTAAAAAGCTTATGTGTGTGTAATATCAAAGAAGGGAGACGTGTGCTTATTAGGCCAAGTAAAAGAAAAAATAGTTT
>JAMKCH010077727.1:0-10767 GCA_023653785.1 Ophioderma brevispina | reverse complement strand
CAATTTCCCTTCCAATTCTAAAAGATCCACAGCCCGAAAACCTACGAGCGGCCAAAACACGCCCCGATTTCGGGATATTGCTCTATGAAGGTGTCCCTTATCCATCCCTACCCACTACCAAATTTCATCGACGTACATCAAAAATGAAGCCCCTGGATAGTTGTCCAAACATACGAAATCGCGATTCGACCATCATGACTAACACCCTGCTGCGCTAGAAAAAAGCGCGAGGGTGAAATATATAGGTAAAAATATATGTATGGGTAAATAGCATATGATTTAAAAGGATAATCAAGGTAACAACTTAGCAGAGCGTGAGAGGTGCAGAGCCTAGTCATTATATTTAATTGTACATTTATATAGTATAAGGTAGTCAGCATAGCTCCTGACTCGAATTGGACTCCCACATCTATAATTTCTTAGACAACGCAGACTCGATGGCTGGGCCATGTCCGTCGAATTGAGATGGCCGTCTACCGAAAGAGATCATGTATGCTGACTTAAATCTGGCAAGAGAAAGTTGGTCGACCATGCTCGATACAAGGATATTTGTAAATGGTAAGTGTGATATGTGTACCCTGAACTCGACATTGGTGCTGGGAGAAACTTGCTGACAATCGTCACCTTTGGCGGAGAACAGTGAGCAAAACACCTTGAGCTTGGAGAACAACAGAGAATCCCCAAACAGTTTGAGAAGCAGGAGCTAAAGAAAAGATGCACAGCTCCTTGGATAGTCAAGCTGTTGACATCCATAGATTAGCACCTGTGGCAGAGACTGGCACGACGTCGTGTTTCACATAACCTGTGACTCAATGTGGGCGCTTTATCACATGTCGCTTGCGACTACGGAGGCCATGATGATGATAGTCTGGGGGCAAAAACTCCAAGCAGTGATAGCATGCAAAGTCCAATTAAACATGGTTTATTGTGCCGAATATAACTAAGGGCTACCAATAGAGTACCGCCATTAAATAATGTTACTAAAGGTTCATGAATAAGTTGGTCCATTTATCCTTATTAATGGCACAGGAAAATTCCCCTTTTGTAGAGTGGTTTTAGTAGTCCAATATCGAGCCTTGGTAAGTGGTGGGGTATTGTATGGGTAACGGTTCAAGTTCCTAGCTGTAAAAGACATAACCTAGGTTGGGCAGTCAACCCATGTGCAGCTTCGTATCTTGGCCAACCGTACGTGCTAAGGTACTGTATTTAGAGCGGGTTACATTGCCATTGTATGTATTAGAGCATCTGTGCCGCTGGTTAAGGTGCACAGGGCAAGGCAGTTATGCATACAAGTGGTTGTGCCTCATTATTTTGTGTCAACAAACAAACAAACAAAAAAACAATTTAAAAATAAACATAAAATAAAAAAAAAAATTTAAAAAAATAAATAAATCGTTGGAAGGTAAACGGGTAAAAATTTCAATTGGATTCCCTTAGGCAGGGTAGCACCTTCATGTGAAATGACTGTCACAAGGAGGTCATGTATAACAGAGTGACTAAAGAGGTATTACTCTAAAGGCACAAATGCAGGTAAAAACTAAAAAGGCACATTGGGTATAAATGCAAATACAGGAAAACACTTGCAGCAGGACCAGAATTATGCTTATGTGGAATTTCCAAATGTAGATCTTTGAGCTGGTAGACTCTGGTTCTATAGTAATAGAGAAAATAACCGAAGCAAGTCCGTTTCATGCAGAGTGTCGGGATTTTACCTCTGGTCCCCTTAAAGACACGGGTGCGGAAAACTTTAATAATCCAATATCATCTGTTTGAAACTTTAACAATTAGTGCATAATAGAGGCTGATAAAAAATGCCAAATGGTAATCTGTGATATGCGCTCTTGTGGAACGAGCAGGGACACATTAAAGAACGGATTTGGGCTGGCGACATTGCGAAAAAGCAAGAATCATGCATCTTTGCCTTATTGCTTGTTACTTTCTCATCCGGTTACAACCTCTAGTCCGGATCATTTTTGAAAACATAACTCCTAAGGATAATTTAGTATTCATAAAACATTCATTCTTAAAGGCAAAAACGCTTAACTGTGCATGACTGTGAGAGACACTAAAAACGACGCAATTGTATCTTAATTAAGTATTGTGTGATTACGCACCCCTTTATAAATAATCAATGTAATATTTATTCGCATGAAGCGTGAAAATTATTGGAGAAATGTGAGACAAACATTTTGTCATATCAGTTACACACTATTTGGCATGACTCCTCCATTGATTAAGTAAAGGGGGATGGTACGATTTAAATATATAAAGTTTCCTCTGAAGCATGGCTTCACCCAAAAAACCCCATCTTTGCAAAGTTTCGCGCCGATTTTGCAATACGTTTGATGTGACAGTAAGAAACGTGATTTTGTGAGCCCCACAGAGTACTGTATAAAAAACTATATTGGTCGACCAAACTGGAGTTACACTTTCGATCATAACTCCCAAACAAACATATTTAGCCCTAAGCTTTCACAGGGTAAATGAGAAAATAGAGCTTCTTCTGATACCAAACTGTTGACCCCTTCCGGTAAATCTGAGCTTTGGGGAGCAGGCTATTAGCGATCGGGGCATGGAACGTTAATGGCACAAGGTTATGATAATTGTACGTAAGGAGGAGTCATGCTCAAGCAGGGACTATCATGAATTTAAACAATGCACAAAAAACTCTTTCCTAGATTTTTATATGAAATTGAAGAAGTGTAATTCAGTATTATGTGAAAATTTGAACTCAGTACTCACAACTAACTAAAACTAAAAAGTGATTTTGCCTTTTAGGTTTAGTTCACTGATATTTACATTTTGAGCAATTTACAGCAGTAACAAACCAAATTATGCGCCATGTGGGACATATGTTGTGTTCAATACCCTGTAGAACAGTAGGAACCCATGGATTCGCTCCATCACTCATGTCATAAAATATTATATTTCCAACAACATGGTCGTAACTAAAACAAGATCTTATTAATATTGCATTGTCATCGGGATTGTCATCAAAGGGTTTCCGCTTAGTAGGATTTTGTGTCAATGACAGGCAGAAGTTTTCACTGGACACGAAATTAAGATGGAGTAACAAAATGAGGTCCAATTGGACCCATAATAAAATTTATAAGCCTCTGAAAGGATTTTTCCAAACCTCCAAATATGTTTCCAAACCTAAAACCAAAATTTATAGACATAATATTTCTGCTATGCAGCATTCAAAATAGTGCGTATGTGAGAAAACCAATTCACCAATAGCTTGGCAATAGCTATTTATCCTATTGGTATTGTCTGGCAGAAAACAACTTGTTAACAATTAAAAGAAGGAACTGGTACCTCAAAAGTTTCTCCAAACAGCACAATAGATATCAGGAAATCTGCGCACCATGTATTTGGAAATGTTTCACCCACAGCACAATAGAAATCAGGAAATCTTTCGCACCATGTATTTGGAACAATGGTGAGTCCTGATTAGAGTACTAACATACAAAACATTCGGGAAGGCTGTCTCAGGCCCACAAAATATTCCACTGAACCAAATAATTCTGAAATTGGAAATTATGGGGTCCAGTGGACTTCAAGTTAAAAACATAAGTGGGAACCCTGGTCATAGCAGTACCCGTATCAGTTCATTCCATCTGTTCATGATGTCATTCAACACATGCAGCCATTGCTGATCATGCAACTTAGTAATTTAATAAGCTTAAGAACTTGATTGATGTGAAGCAAACTATTTTTTTGTCTGTTCCATGGCATAAGCATGATAAGGACCGTTCCGGTGCTTATCTTTTTTTTTTCTTTTTTTTTTTTACACGCATACCAAAAACCTCAGACAACTACTACTAAGTCTTAGTGCTAGTACTACTACTAATCCTAATTAATACTTTTCAAGAAAATTAAATGTCAACTGAATATGAATAGACAAAAATATTGTACATACATCAACAAAGGTGAAACAAGGTCAAGGGTGCCCAAGCATCATGAACTTTGTCTCAATTAGGACAGTCAAGTGCATGTGTCTTTTTTTTATTTTAATAAATGATTCTATGATGAATGGACACTCACCCCAAAGAGACAGACCACAAGCAGAGTCACATACGCGTGATTCCTCCACATTCTGAAATTCGGACGCCTCTCCGATCTACTCGAAGACAGGAAAACGTTAATTCAATTCAGAAGCATGGTCTGGACGTCGGCGAACTGACGAGTGTGTCTACCGAATTCGCTGCAGGGCTCTACTGTGATAGGGTGTATGCAACTGCACCGCAACATGTGCGAGTGTGTGTATAAACGCCACGTCTCCTTCAGGCTGGGTTTTCAAGGTCACTAACTATAACATAACAATTACGCCCATGTCAAAGAGTTATTCTTTTATTCATACGTAAATATAACGGTACTCATTCGTCCAATCAATCCATGCATGCAAAGTCGAAGGAGTACTCAGCAGCAGTGAAAGTTCACTTGATTGATTGGTTTGAGACAGGTGACCTGAAAATGAGGTCAACTCATGACCTTGGACATTGCATTGCAGTAAGTTCCAACTTCATCAGGGGCCAGAGCGTTTTACAGTAACACAGAATATGGCCCGTAAAAGGCCCCGAGGAACCCTCTTGGGGAGGTTTTCTATCGGTATGTATATAAAATAATGAGATATGTGTATGAGTTTTTTCGAGGTGGCTCCACATTGCTTTATTTTAGCTGTAATTTTGTTGACAAAGACAGGTTCCGGAACTTGGAAATTGTCGAATTTGGCAGTCTGCCCTCACAGTCACACCACACACAGTCAATGTTACAAGCGGCGAGGGCCGACCAGGTAACCCTGTCAATCAAGTAGTCTTCTTTTGTTGACCACCGTTAATCCGATGACATTACATCGACTCCCAGGTCCAACGATCACATCGTGCAATACAATGAATGGAGCTATTAGGGTTGCAAAGGGGTGGAAAGTTTCCGGGAATTTGGCCACTTTCCCGGAAACTTTCGGGAATTTTGAAGGGCCCGGGAATATTGGGAACTTTTCGGGAATTTTCAATTTTGGTATTTTTAAGTTTGAAACAATTTAAATCATTTCATACCCTGGTGAAAAAACTTAACAAACAAAGTTAGGTAGGCCTTCAATCAAGTATTACGGTTTGGTGCTGAATATGACAGATATTGCTACAGGCCATTTTAAAACTTATTCTAGAGTGTACCTAGTACCTACACAATGTAAGCCAAGGACTATTGACCATTTATTACAAAACTGTCTACAGATTTAAAGGTGCTGGTTCCGATTTCTGTATTGTGTTCTCTTCTTTACTGATATGAGAGCCTGACAGTTGCACATACACCCCGTCAAAGTACCGTGGGAAGCAAACTTGTTTGTTTTTTTTTTTTTCGGTTGATGGTAGACGCAATAATGCAGTTGCAAAAGCCTATCAATAAGTGCTAATAAAAGTGGTAACCACTAAAACGGCGGTTTTGTTATATTGGGAATGGAGGGATTTGAGGCTCAAATTTCAGGACGTCAATGAGAAAAATAACGGCCTTTTCATCTGTATCAAAATCGATACTACTTCCGGGTAAATCAGGGGGGTCCAAAGACGATCGGGAAACACACACCTTAATGGCATTTTGTTCAAGTGTAATTGAATTTTTCAATTTAGAATAGGTAATTCATCACAAAAGATATTACATTCGAAAATAACAAGGAATATAAAAAAAACAAATATAAAAATGTAAACCTTTATAATTAGTATGCTTGCTAAAACATCTCGAGGTCACTTTTCTTTGGATCATGAATGAAAGACTTGACTCAGTAAACTTATCTGCATATTTGCAGCAAATAACTGACAAGATATGGTTTAAAACCAGTGCAATAAATGGGAATTCAAGTATAATTAGTACACAAATACAATCACAACATGCTGCAAATTTTGAACCAAATGTCTGATTTTAGATTTTGGGGAATTCCCATATATATATTTATAGACTGTACTGTTCAGTGGATTTTGATTGATTCATATGTACATTAAAATCATCCCAAAATGGGCTTACAAATATAAAAAAAATTGTGGAAATCTGGACTGCAAAAAAATCTGAAATAGTCTGGATGGCTGAATTTTCCACCAAAATGTTCATGCCTGTTAGAGGATGCGTCAAAACCATTAAGTAAAACGATTTTGAATTTCTCACAGTAGGTCCACAAGACATGTGAGTGATATAAAATAAAAAAGACATCGAGGTCCACGGACCACGAGTGTCGTCTGCGCCGCGGTTTGTTGAATGGGTCAAGGTCACATGAGGTCACCAACATGTCACCCCACTATGCCCCCCTTTCCACAAAGTTACATATTGTAGCCCGTAAGGAACTAGTACAAGCATGCAATTAAGAGTTAACATTTTGCCACAGACACAGACATATGACCAGGAGTAATCCCTATGTGCCTTCTGCAAATTCTTGATACGACACAAAAATGACCCAAAACATGTAGTTTTTTAAGAGTTGAGTGGTTATTATTGTGCAGAACAAGTTAAAACATTGCTTGTTTTTACTTCTATGTCTTTGAAGCATTCAGCGTACTATCATAATGCTGAACAAAAAAGGACCTTATTTATTTTGTATCAATTTCAAAAGATTTTGAATTCCCAATATTCCAGAAACTTTCCTAAAATTCCCATAAAATCCAGTAAATTCCCAAATTTCCATGGAAATTTCCGCTCTGAAAATCCCCGGGAATTTGCAACCCTAGAGCTATGTACAGATCAACAATGACAAACGTGATAGATTTTTGTAGCACATAGCCTAGATGCTTTTTTGCAAAGTTGTAAAGCTTGAAGCTATATAGAACCCATTTACCATCAATATGAAAAAGGGAATTTTTAAAATTAAAAAATTCCGGTTTTTTAATTATTTTATATTGTTGAGTTCTTGATCAAAAAAAAATGTCCCCGGGCCCACTGGCAGATAAAGGGCCGGACTGACGGCTAAGCAGTGTTTCTTCCAATTTTAGCTCATCAAAACAGATTCAATTTCTTAAGATCACTTTAGAAGTAGTTCAAGAAAGAGCTGGCTCCCTAAAAAGTGCAAAGGTCCATATTTTTGGGGGACTACTAAAATTATCTTAGGGTAAAGGCGGGGGAAAATGGGACCCCTTAAGCAAGATTGTAATTTTCAGCTTGATTTTATTCTTTAATTACTTTTCATTATCATGGAGCTTTGGTTCATGGGTAGTATAGGTACAGACCAAAAGATATGCATTCCATCTCTAACCAAATAAAAGTATAGGCTTTTCAAACCTTTTTTTGCAAAGGGTACATTCATTAGGGACAGACCAAAAGATATTCATTCATCTCTAACCAAATAAAAGATATAGGCTTTCAACATTTTTTTGCAAAGGGTTTCCATATTACCACATGCGTCTGCAATATGGACCACCCTGTTCATTTGCAATAGGGCGGGGTAAGATGGACCCTCATAGGGGTCCAATTGCCACGTCCCATAAATGTTCTACATGGGAATAGAGGGTTCCATATTACCACCAGATCACACATACACCAATGATCCAGCCGTTTTTAATTAGTGTAAGCTAGGAACATAAAAATTTTAAATAGAGAAATGAATAAAATGGGAGAGTGCGGAATTTAAACACACTTAGAGATGGAGTGGCTTCGTATTTTTGTCGGAATAGCCCATAGCCTGCCGCCCCTAGCCTATATTCTGCTAAAATGTTACGATACGAGCTACTTCCGGGAATTTTGAAGGGCCCGGGATAGTGGGAATTTCGGAGTATTTCAATTTGGGTATATTTTTAATTTTTTAAACACTTTAATCATTTCATCCCCTGGAAAACTTAAAAACGAAGTTAGGAGGTAGGGCCTTTCAATCAAGTTTTACTGTTTGGTGCTGAATATGACAATATTGCTACAGGCCATTAATTATTCTAGAGTGTACCTAGTACATACACAATGTAAGCGCAAAGACTATTTTGACCATTTTATTACAAAACTTTCTACAGATTTAAAGGTGCTGGTTCCGGAGTTATGTGTATTGTGTTCTCTACTTGATATGAGAGTCTGGCACTGACACATACACCCCGATCAAGTACCGTGGGGGAAGCAACTCGGTTTTGATGGTATACGCAATATGCCTTTTTCACATCCCTATTCATACTGTGCTCATAAAGTGGTTAACCACTAAACTGGGGGGGCGGTTTTTTTGTTTTATATCTTGGGAATGATATGGACTTGAGGGCTCAAAATTTCGGACGTCAATGAGAAAAATACGCCTTGTCATCTGATATCAAAATCGATACTACTCCGTTTAATCAGGGGGTCCCAAAGACGATACGAACACACACTTTAATGGCATTTTGGTTCAGTGGTAAATTTAAATTTTCAATTTTTATAATACTGTAATTCATCACAAAGAATTACATTCTAAAACACAATGGGAATATTAAAAAAAAATTTAACAATGTAACCATTTCTAATTCGTCTGCTTTAAAACATATCGATGTCACTTTTTCTTTGGATCTTAATGAAATACTTTAATCTTTACTTTTATCTGATATTTTTGCAGCAAATAACTTGACAAGATATGTTTTACAAACCAGTTGCAAATAAATGGGAATTCAAGTATAATGTTACACAATAAAAGATTTACAACATTCATGCAAATTTTGAACCAAATTTCTGATTTTAGAGTGTTGGGGAAATCCATTAATATATTTATAGCCTGTAGCCTGTTCAGTGCATTTTTGGAATTGATCATAATGACATAAAATCATCCCAAATGGGCTTAACATAAAAAATTGTGGAAATCTGGACTTCCAAAAATCTGAAATTAGCTGGATGGCTGAATTTCCACCAAAAATGTTCATGCCTGTTATAGGATGCAGTCAAAACCATTTAAAATAAGCTGATTTGAATTTCTCCAACAGTAGGTCCACAAGACATGTGAGTGATATAAAATAAAAAAATACATCGGCGGTCCCCCGGGCACAGCCACGAGTGTCGTCTGCCGCCGAGGTTGTGAATGGGTCACAGGTCACATGATGTCCACCAACATGTCATCCCAAACCACTATGCCCTCCTTTCCACAAAGTTACATCATGTATGCCCTTACGACCTCGTCCAGCATGCCATAATAGTTAACATTTTGAACCACAGACACATGCAATATGCCAAGTCATCCCTATGTGCCTTCTCCATTCTTGCATACGACCCAAAAATTGACCCAACATGTAGTTTTTTAAAGAGTTGAGTGGTTATTCATTTTGCAGTTGTTAAACCATGCTTGTTTTTACTTCTATGTTCTTCTGAAGCATTTCAGAAATATCCTAATCTGAAAAAGGACCTTATTTATTTTGTATCAATTTCAAAAGATTTTGAAAATTCCAAATCCCGAAAATTTCCTAAAAACCCATAAATCCCGTAAATTCCAAAATTTCCATGGAATTTTTCGCTCTGAAAATTCCGGGAATTTGCAACCCTAGAGCTTTGTACAGATCAACAATGACAAACGTTGATAGATTTTTGTAGCACATAGGCCTAGATGCTTTTTTGCCAAGTGTAAAGCTTTAAGCTTATTGAACACCAATTTACCATCAATATGAAAAGGTAATTTTGAAACTGACATTTACCATTTTCTTATATAGGCCTAAACCTCACTTATTTCTTGATCAAAAATAAAATGTCCTCCCCGGGGGCCACTGGCAGTAAATGGCCGGACATTGACGCTAAGCATGGTTTTATTCGCAAATTTAGTCATCAAACAAGATTCAATTTTCTTGAAGATCACTTTAGAATAGTTCAGAAGAGCTGCTCCTAAAAAGTGCAAAGGTCCATATTTTTTGGGACTACTAAAATGATTTTCGGGTAAAGCGGGGTAATATGGTCCCCTTAAGCAAGATCCGTAATTTTCAAGATTGTATTTTTCATCTTTATATAATGACTTTTCATCATATCATTGGAAGCTTTGGTTCATGGGTAGTATAGGTACAGACCAAAAGATATTCATTCATCGTCAACCAAAATAAAAGATATAGCTTTCAAAACTTTTTTTGCAAAGGGTCATATTATGTACAGACCAAAAGATATGTCATCCATCCTAACCAATACAGATATAGCTTTTCAACCTTTTTTTGCAAAGGGTCCATATTACCAACAATGCGTCTGCAATATGGACCACCCTGTTCATTTGCCATAGGCGGGGGTAATATGGACCTCACACGCATCCATAATTGCCCCGTCCCATAAATGTTTCTCATGGTAATAATAGGGGTGTCCATATTACCCAGATCACACATACACCAATTAGCCATCCGGCCGTTTTTTAATTAGATGTACGGCTAGGAACATAACTTTTAAATGGAAAAAATCAAATTCGGGAGAGTGCTGAATTTTCAACGACACTAGAAGGGGATTGGCTTGTATTTTGTAGAATAGCCCCTAGCTCCGCCCCTAGCCTATATCTGATCTTGCTAAAATTTACGAATACGAGCTACTTTCTAGTTCTGTAGTTCAGGGAATGTGGTAATATTCCCAATTTCCCATGGCCGTTGTAACTTGTATTCGATTGTAATGTTGTGTGCAACTGCAATGCGAACGTGCGACATAAACCCAATTTGTTGTAAAGGCGGTACAGCCGATCTTTATGGCGAATCGGGAACCTGGTTTTGGATGATGTCAACAAGCTTCCACAATAAAAGACTACTTGATTGACAAGTTTACCTGGTCGGCCCCTATCCGCTTAGCAAATTTTTGTCGACAAGTATATGGTACGTGTGCTAGTACCAGGGTTTT
>JAMKCH010077720.1:0-88904 GCA_023653785.1 Ophioderma brevispina | reverse complement strand
ATGCCTGGCGACCCGACACAGTTTTTTTTAATACTTGTTGAATATTTCTGTTTTTAAGTTTTTTATTTATTTGAAAATTTTTTTATTATTTATTTCGGGGAGTATTTTAATTATTTTGATATCCATTTATGTTGATTATTTATAGATTTTTGTTATTGCTTTAAATTTTGATATTATATTTTAGTAGTGTTAATTTATTAATATATTTGCATTTTTATTTGAGTCTTTGGTAGATTTTAAAAATAATTATTGGTAGTGTTATGAATTTGTTAATTTTATTTTTGGTTCTTTTTATTACTTTGAATTTTGTTTTTTTTTTACTTTTTTTACTTTTCATCTATTTTATGTTTGTCGTATTTTTAGTAAGCAGTGTTTATTTATTTTTAAAATGTTTAATCATTTTTGATTTATATCTTCGTTTTATTCTTTGTCGTTTTTTATTTCTTGTAAATCTATTTTATTGTTTTGTGTGGAAAAATTTAGCATCGTCCTTGGTGTTTTTATTGGTTTTATTTTAAATCATATTTTTAATTGTCAACTGTTATTTACAGTTTTATTTTTGAGGGTAGCAATATTTTTAAAAGAGGCGACTTAGATCCCGTCTTTGGTCTAAGAAATAAGATAGTTTGCCTTTGTATCAGTCATGCTGACGTTTGTGATTTAATAGAATCTCCGGATAATTATTTTAAAAGTGGCTTTGGGCGATTTTGTTTTTGTGTGATGAAAACCTGTACAAAAACACTAACAATCCTCCACTGTACTACTTTTAAGCTGTGATAGTTATTAAGCATGGGCATGCCATGGCTCCGCCTATTAAAGGGTAAACACTGGAAGCCATCAGGAGCCAAACACATGTTGATGACAGAAAAAACGAAGTTGCAGTGTATATAGTCTCGGGTTAGGCCACGGGCAGCCGTGTATATAGTCACTGCCATTTTGTATGTCGACTCACTATTGGCTAATGTACATTGGCTCAAAGTTGGCACAAAACTACGTGTTGGAAACATGGTGTGGTCTATTCAGATTTTACGTTAGGAATTGAAGGCTGGTTCAGAGATTTCGAAATATATATAATTCGTTGTAAATGTAAAAGTTAGTATAGCGGGGACTAAAGATTGTCACCTAAAAGGCCCAATCCCAAAGTTTGAAATGAAACGGGTTTTTCGTGTTAATGTAGGAAACATTTATTTTGTATAAGAGGACCATAGGATAGTGTATATAAACAAAAAATTACGATCCAGAATCTATAAACAAAGTCTTGATTTTCTATATGAAGGACATCGAATTGGAGCTTAGCTCTTTCACAGTGATTAGCATTTGTGGACAAGCATGTAACATGCCAAAAAAAAAAAAAAAAAACGATGTAGAAAATTGAGGGCGCCATCCTCGGGAAATCTCGGAGTCAAGCCTTTGGGAATATTTAGTACGTTTTATTTAATATTGATCGTAGAGGAATTAAACAACAATAAATTAAAAAAACATAGTTCAACAGATTCATATGGTATTATAACGCCCCCATATGTCGCATATTTGATGCCTTTAACGCCATTTGTTATTTTGCAATCGCCAACTTTAAGGTAGTGGGCATCATTACCATAATGGGAGTTTTGTGTGATTCTTAACATAACAGTCAACTGCAGATCGTTGAAACACCATCTTCAGTGGAAACATCTTCTATTGGAAAGAAATTAGGCTTTATTCCAAATTCGTTCACATCTTCCAACGAATATGCACTCGACCGCTCTGAGGCGATGTTGTCTCAAAAATGCAATTTTCTCAGTAAATCAAATACAAAACGACATGCTGGAAAAATGGTTCCCAAAATTCAAAAATTTAAAAAACCTAAACAAACATTTTTTGACTAACATTATTACATTAAAATTATATACCTCGGTTTGAGAGAAATAGCATTTTCGACTTTTTCGTTCAAACATTACTTAATACCAAAGTATTCTCAAAACATAAGTAAAACAACACGAAACAATGTTGCTTATTAACCAAAAATAGTATATCGCAGGCCTCTGTCCGCTAGTGTCGAATCCGTTACGGTTTGGTGAATAATAAGCTTCATGGGAAATTTGACCTTGATATGTGACCTTTGACATCATAGCAAATGAGGGTTTCCATTGTAATATCCATAAGCCAAGTTGGTCATTGAACTTCAAGTTCAACTTGAGGTCAATTTTACATTTTTACGGACTTGACTCACATGAACTTTTGCCCTTGGTATGGACTTGGACCTTCATCAACAAATGAGGGCTCCATGTTGCATCTATGACTCAAATTTGGTTGAAATCCACGAAGAGTAGGCGGATATTGCAGCAAATGTTAACCTTTTTCACAAACAGACCAAAACAAACATCATCAACAGACAACAAACAGTGGACAATGATTCCTATGGGTCTTGCCTGCTAACCAGCTAGCCAAAAAAAAGTTCTCTGCACGTTTGTGATACGTTTCGTTTAGTTTTAGTGAACGTTTCCGTGAAACCATTTGTGAACGTGTAATGATGTATAAACAATTAATATTATGATAATAAAAAACTTGTCAAGTTATATTATAGAAGTTCAGAAAAACGTTAACGAAAACGGTAACTTTACCAAATGTGTTTTAATGAAAACATTTGGGAAAGAAGTTTTTATGCGCGTCGCATAGTAACCTAAGTACAAGGCACATTACGAATTAACATCTGGAACCTCTTCTTTTAAGGTACGTCTTACCAACAGGAAACGGATATAGTATTACCAAATTATAACGTATTTTAAACCTCGAAAAATCACGTTCCTTAAACGTTTCAAAGATACGTTTTACGAACGTTGCAAAATAACGTAAATATGTTGGTTTCCGGTTGGTTTACTTTACAACGTTCAGAAAACGTTCTCTGAATGTATCTAAAACATACCTAGCGTGCAACAAACTGAAAACATTGTTATGTAAGTAAATATCGCACTACAAACATCTAGAAATCGTTCTTCTAAGGTCTTAATAAAACCATCAGAAAATGTCTGCAATGTAACCAAATTATAACGTATTATAAACGTAAAAATACGTTCTTAAAACGTTTCAGAAAATACGTTTTAAGAACGTTGTAAAATAACATCAACAGGTTGGTTAATTCGATAACGTACAGAAAACGTTCCCGAAACGTTTTTTTAAAAACCGTAGAGAAATTAAACATACGAAAACGTTTTAGAACGTTTTCTGAACGTTTTTAAAGGACCAAAACGTCGTAAAAACCAAATAAGAACTGGGGAAAACGTTCTCTGAACGTTTTGTGTTTGCTGGGAAGGCAGGCGACACAAAAAAACAAAGGAACCATAAAGCACAACTTGCATTGCTAGAGTTTGATATAATAAAGTAATTAATAGCTATACTCGATTCGTCCCCCCTGGAGTTTTGTACCTATTCCAATAAGTCGGAGAGGGGTCAACCTAGCTATACCGGGAAAATGAAAGAATTCAAATGCACGTGCCACACCGGATTATCTTGGAGGACACTCCGGTTATTTAACTCACTCACCTGCCACTAAATACAATTTAATTCATGTATGGAAACGCACTATAGTGTATTTCAGGCCTTAACATTGCTCTCAATAACATGATTAACAGAAGTCCCTGCGCCTCATTGAATTGTTCACCTCCGCAAGAATGATACGGGGTCACATATAGATGAATCGAGTATAATTCATATGTAGAGGACTTTGATGAAGCCATATACCCAAGTTCGATTACCCAAGAGGAAATCCCGGTGGATGAGCGGCCTTGTTTTAAAGTTACATGAAGCTACCTCTGACCTGAGCTAACCCTGTGGTAAAGCTACGGAACTGAGGTTTAATAATATACTGCATACTAGTATACTAGAGACTCCTTTAGAGTGGACACAGCATGCCTGCAGAAAACGTCAAATGTCCAAAGATTATCAATACATGTATGCATGCGCGACTTGATGAGAGGGAATTCGTCTATGGGCGTATCCAGGATTCCGCGCCCAAGTGCATGGTATTATGTTGATGTTTTGACATATGTTAGCTTTTTTTGATACATTAGAACCAATGTTTTTTTATTCCTGAAAACCTATACAATAAAACTAGAGTTGGTACCTTTATTTTCAAACTCTAGGGTGGCCATTTTGAATTTCAAAATGGCTGCCAAAATTACAAAAAATAGCATATTAAAGCTGAAAACAGGCAATTAAGAGTATGAAATATCGAATTATATTTATTTCTTAATGGAAAATATTGATTAATGCTATTTCAATCAATATGGGATATGATAAAATGGTGGGGGGAATAGCCATCATAGAGTAAATTTGGGGTTATTGTATTAAAGTTATATTATTGTGGCGGTCAATCCAGGCACTATGGAGTAATGCGAGTAACACTATAGAGCAATTTTCAAAATGCGCCGGCAAAATCCGAAGAAATAACAGGTACCTACGACTCGAAATGAAATACACATATATTTTTTAGTATTGTCCATCTCTGTGGAGCACTCTTACAATTACAGGTAATTTGCAAGTTATATAATAACTAGAGGACGCCATTGTTAAAATGACGGCCCAATATTAAAAAAAAAAACATTTTTAAAAAAAAAAAAAAAAAAAAAAAAAAAGGGAAATTGGAAATGTTAATGCTTTTAACCTCTTAATATGCGCCGGTGCACTGAGGCAATCGAAGCAGGTCAGCAGGGGTGCAAAGTTTATTATGTCCTGATGGCCTGATATTAACAAGTGCCAAATGGGGCACAAATATGCGCCCCCCGAAAAGTTTAGCTAGCTTACATTATTTTGGGCAAATTTAGGCAGTGTTGGTCGGAATCCTTCACAAATCCGGATAAAATGAAAATGTTTATCTCACTTCTATAGCGCCCCCAGACACCGGTGGATATGCAGATGATGTTAAGTGATTGTATGCACATAATCAAAATAGTTCAAAATCAAAAATAATCAAAGTTTGCTACATGGATTACGATGTTTGACCCAACTTCACATAAGTGTGTAGCTGAAACCACTAGATAAAATGGGGAAGATGGGTGATGTAAAAGCTTCAAAACCGCTTTAGGCCTTCAAAATTGCACCTTCAATCCCATCTTGTGCAATGATTATTACTTGTAAAGTTGTTTTTTTAGTCATAGATAATTGCTGAGAAAGTTTCAAGGTATAATGTGCTTGACTAAATAATCTCAGCGGTTAGACGCCAAACCATTGTAAGATGCAATAGCAAACTGTAAATTTATATGTGCAACAACAAGCATCACTTCAAAACCCAATAAGAGATTGTTATGGCCTTTACTCATACCAAAAACCAAGACAAAGAAAAGTTCAATGTTATTCAAAAAAGTGAGTTGATCATAAGTAGTGTTAAAAACGCATTTTGTATGTTTTGGAAGGAATTTGGAAGATCATAGTCAAGAAAACAATTTTAATAGCATTACAATAATGATTGGCAAGGACACACCAAGAATTTCATTCATTTGAACTTTAGATGCGCTTCAGCTTTAAACCGTATAATTAGATTCTCAGAAGTTGCATGAGGAGTTTTTAGAAAATAAATAATTAATTCAGACAAAAACAAAAAGAAAAAAAATGAGTGTTTAAAAACAAAAAAACAACCTATAAAACAAAAACAATCAAAGCCTCTTGTCGGCTTAAAGGGGCTTGTTCCGATTGAATTGTGTATTGTGTTCTCTAATCAATGAGAGCATGTTTGGGCACTTGCACATACACCCCATTAAGTTCCGTGGGAAACAAACTTGCGGTTTGATGGAGACGCAATAATGCATAGCGCAACGCCCTATTCAATACTGCGCTAATATTGATGGGTGGTTAAACCACTAAAACGGCGGTTTTGTTTTTTATATCTTGGAATGAAATGGATGAGGGCTCAAAAAATTCAGGACGACAATGAGAAAAAACTACGGCATGATCTGATATCAAAATCGATTATACTTCCGGGTAAATCAGGGGGGGTTCCCAAAGGGACCGATCGGAACCCGCCCTTAAAAATTCCACCTGAGACCCAAACTTCCCTCCCAGGAATCTAGTTGGACCATTTTCTGGGATGTGGTTGTCAGTTTGAAAAAACGATTTCAGAAGTTGGACTCAAAACATCTTGTAAAGGTGCTTGTTCCGATTTAGTGTATTGTGTTCTATACTTGATATGAGAGCCTGGCACTTGCACACACCCCATCAAGTACCGTTGGGAAACAAACTTGCGGTTTTGAGTAGACGCAATAATGCATGTTGCAAAGTCAATTCAATACTTGTGCTAATATTGATGGTTAACCACTAAAAACGATGGTTTTGTTATATATTTTGGAATGAAATGGACTTGAGGCTCTTAAAAAAAAATTTCAGGACGACAATGAGAAAAATACGGCACTTTCATTCTGATATCAAAATCGATACTACTTCCGGGTAAATCAGGGGGTCCCCAAAGACGATAGGTATCAAGAACCTTTAAGCCTCCTGCAAAACTAACAACTTCACTTCAAGATACTCAATTTGTTGCGTATGTCAGTGAAAAAAAAAATCAAAACCATGGAATCAGCCATCCTGGTGTGCATATAAACTTCCAACAGACCTGAGTGATGAAGACACGAAAGGTATTGGGCTGTGTTGCAAACCACCCTTGGTGGGAACTATCATACCTGGTATTGAAGGTGAACTGTATCACCAAATAAAAAAATAAAGTTGTAATTGAGTAACAGAAATTGATTATACATTTGAACTTTAAGATGGCCGTTTTCAGCATTAGGATGTCATTTTCTGGAATGTGTGAAGCAATTTGAAAAAAATCTCAGAGATGGACTCTTGTTAGGCCTTTTTGGAGTTATTAGAAATAACTTCAAACCTACTCCAGTTTCAAATGTAATTATTTAAGTGGGTGAATAAGGTCCCAAAAAGGTGTATTTGCTGGAATTTTGGCGCCATTTTGAAATTTGCCTCAGGTGGATACTTTTAGTAATGGAAAGCATCAGGCCATAATAATGTTATGAAACACCGAACGGATTTATCTTTGACTTTCACATATGTTTTCAGCTTTAAATTTTCTGGAGTTTCTGGAACAATATTGCTCTGTGCCCTTCAACAGTGCCGCCTCCCCGTCCATGTTCAGGCAATTTTAGACCCATGTTTAAACCATTTACGTCATTTTTGCACCCTGGTAAAATAAACACCGGCTCTTTCACCCAGTGGCGGCACCAGCCTCTTTTTCCGGGGGGATTTTTTCTTGGGGGGAGGGAAAGTGAAAAATTCGTGTGGGGGCAAAAATATCCAAATTGAGATTTAACCCCTTTTGGCCCAAATCGCTGAGATTTGCAAATCGGTGATTTTTGCCCCAAATCGCGATTTTTTTGTCAAATATATCTCATTTTGTTCTTTCGGTGGGGGGAGGGGGGACATGGGACAAGAAAAATATTAGCTGGGAACAAGCACCTCACCCCCCCCCACCCCACACACACACAACACACACAAGGTGTGCCGCATGCTGCACCCCCATAACGCCACCCTCTTGCACCCCGGGGTTTTGTACACCACTTATAAAGGAATGCCCATTAAAATTTTTATGCAGCCGAATTGTGAAAACGGTAACCCCCCTTTGAGTCCATTTTAACGTTTCGTGGTGATACATAATATGTAAACAAAATTTTTTCTGGTGGCCATTCATTTTACGCGTTATGGCACACCCTTTACACAAAGAAAGGAGAACAAACTATTTTTTCACCGATATTGATAAAACATGATTTTTCGATCGAAAAGAAAAAAAACACAAATCATTAGCTTTTGATAAATTGGATTGTATTTGGTGATAAATTGCTAGATCAAATTGAAAACCTTATTTAAAAAAGATAGGTGATTTGAAAAGCAAGCAAAAATCACATACTTCACAAAAAGACATTGTTCAATTACACGAATCCGCATTTCTTCCATTCGGTTTCAAAATGGGCTATTGGAGCCTCGTGTCACAGTGCATTGCTCTTTCCTGGTTTTCACTGTTTGATTATACATGTATGACCCCGAGCAGTAATTGCTTGACATAGATCACATCAAATGCATTATACATTGGTTGACGTCGGAATTAGTGCCATAGAGCTTAGCACGTGCCTCGATTTGGTGGTGGTTTCAGAATTCTTTTGACGTGTGTATAGCATGGGTAGCGGTGCCCGGCGGCAAACCTAGACTCCTTTATACAAAATAGTGTTGAGTGTCAGGTCTAAAAGTTTGTGTGCGGGGGCGGGCAGGAATGCCACAAACTGCCACATCCAAATGTTTTCAAATTAAGTGGAAAGTCAGGTCAGTTAAATATTTTTTCATGCCATTATTAAATACTATATAGGCCAGACTTAGTTATCTTCCTTTCACATGGGCTGATTTTTCACGGGAGATCAGTAGGTTAACTTGGCCGACTGCCTCCAGAACATCCTCAGATGCAGAAGGAATACAATGGAGTCACCGTGCAGAAAGAGATGATATGTTCAGGTGAACCAGGTGAATGTATTGTATTTTCACATGCATTGGTTATCTGGAGGACAAACAAAAGTCCATCAACATTATTTGCCTTCCGTGAAAGGACCCTTAAAGCAAAAAAATCGCACAAAAGTACCGTTGTTTTACGACCTCAAACTGGAAAATCAGTCTATAATTTTCAGCGAATATGGGGAAATATTTGAGGTTTCCAAGGGAGTCTATCGTCATTGGGAGGGATGTTTGGTACTTACTTGGTATCAATAAAAAGAGCGGGACCCGTTACATTATTGATGCAAGAAAATTGTCATCAGCGTTTCTTACCTTGGGCATGTTAATTAAAATAATGTTTAAAGAGACTACAAGGACCATTCCAGATATGCGCCTCCACTTTTTCGAAACCGCAAGTTTTTGATGCTTACTAATGAATGGAATTACATAAGAAATATTTAATGTGAAGATGTGACGAAACAACATGATCAGGTCGGCTGATTTATGCTAAAATATTTATTGCGTTTGCCATAGAAACGTTTTGAATTATACAGATACGCCAAAATTTTTCAGATGATGGAACTTCTGAACTGATTTTAAATCCTCTGCAATTCCTTTGAATTCACATTTTCCCTTCAATCCAATAGATCTTTGTCACAAGTCTATAAACATTGCTTTAAGGCAAATAGGTAAACAAAAGAGTGCAGATATTTTAGAAGTTAGAGTCGATCTTGAAATATTGATGTGATGACTTTGAAAATGATACTCATGTAGGCAGACACTGCAGACGGCGTGAAAGGGTTCAAGTGAAAGGTTATTGTCGCTCAGATAATAAGATCCGTATTCTGACCGTTTTACAAGAAAACCATAATGAGGTAGTTTTCCTCTTTCTTTCATATACCCTCTATATAACCGCGCGCTCGCGTGTATGTGGGGTGTGCATTGTAGGGTGTGTGTGTCGTGTGTGCTGTGTGTGCATGGCGTTTGAGTGTGTGTTGTGTGTGTGTGTTTTGGGGTGCGTGCTCCTCGCTTGTGTAACACAAGCACCATATGGTTGGCAGTAATGTCCGCGCAGTGGCGGTCTGTGAGAGAGAAAGTAAGCTTACATGGGAGAGAAAGGTCCCAGGAAATGCAAAGAGAATTGATGTGGTTTGTGTCAAGTCTACAAGGGAGGGGCGAGAAAGCATTCAATATTTGGGTTGGTGATGACAATCATTGTTAAACCGATTGATTTTTCAAGAGTAATAGAAAATTCCAGGTCACTGGTGTGAATTATATTCATGACACTGACTGGAACATCAATAGTTTCACTAATGATGTCACTGGTAATTATTCTTTTTTCTGGCCCTGTTGTATTGTAATGGAATGTCCCGCAAAAGATTTGGAGTAGGTTTATCATCTCATTTCCTGGACTCTGTATATTCTTACTCCTACTTTACTTACTCCGTTTTTTTTGGTTACACAAAATAGATCAACATCCAAATTGGTTTTCAAATGTGTCGAGGTGATTTCACGTTTGGTCCACGCATTATAATCTGAATATTTTCTATGCCAATGGGGTGTTCCATTTAAAAGTTAAACGCTACCCAATTGGTCAATGTTTAAAATGCCCCAATCCTATTACAACATGTAAGTTTCCGTTGGCTTCAAGAAAGGGTCATCGGCAACATACCTAATTTCAACGTCCAAAATAATTTGAATCGGACATACCATGGTAAACCATGGTAACGTGAGCGGTATTTTTGTGTACAGGATTATCAAAATGTGCAGGGAAGATGCTGATACCTGATTCGATATGTTTATTCAAAACCGGAGCATTTACTGAAATAATCGTAATTTCATTCTTTACACTACATATTCTGAAAAAAGAAAAAAAGAATCGCTTGGAAAAATGAATCAGATATGATAGGTTTTGTAATCTTTCCATTTTGTAAAACCACATTTTGGGTAAATGAATATCTAACTCGCTCATATATATTGGCCAATCCTTTTCTTTCCCAAAGTGTTTTTATTGTGCACTTGTATGTTACAAGTAAAAAAAAACGCACAAAATGAAATGGACCAGGGAAATCTTTCATTGATCAACAACAATTAAACATAATTGAACATATTTTGGATTAGAGTTCTTTGCATAAATATTTGCACAAATCTGGAAAGTGAAACTTTCATTTGATCATGACATGTTTTGTTTTTTTTTAATTAAAGCGTTAAAGTGTTTTGGATAATGAGTTTTTTATGCATACAATATTTCCTAAATAAACATTGGTCTTTTGCCCAGGGTCCACAAAGTCATTCAGTTTCTAAACTTGTTTAAACTATTCTGTATAAATGGGCTCTTTGAGCTTGGCAAAGAAATGATTATAATGAATGAATGTCTGTTTTTGTCCTTAGTTCTCCAAGTGTCTTCTCCAAGTGTCTTCTTTCAACATTGATTCTACTTTTAATTGAAGAATTTTCTCTTCAAAGTTATTTCAGCCATTTTGATTCTGACAATGGACTTGTAGTTAAATGAGAGAGAATCAAGTTCTGAAAGAAATCTTTTTTCCACTATCGGACTAGGTGATAATTAACTTTTTGAATGTAAAAATGTTTAAATTTAATAATCTGATGCCATTTCATTAATTGACTTCATGCATGATTAAAATTGAAATTCGACTGAATCTGATTTACCTTGTACCTACCTGCAATTTACTTTGTAAATCAAAGGTCAGAAAGATTTATCACCCTAGTCAACCAAAAAATTACGGAACTGAAAACCCGCTTAATTTTCATGCAAAACGCGGTAAAAAATGGATCGCTAGAAAATCTATCATATCTGCCATTTTCAAACCAAATTTCATTATTTTTAAGCATTGAAAGTAAAACTATGCAGATTATTGAAATATCAACTGCGTCACGTTGGTTTTTTGTATGTTAAAGACACTATTGCTAAACCACGCGAAAGAGTCAAAACTTTTAAAAATTGGGCAAATAGCTTAAAATGAGGAAAGTCTGTAAAATTCTCGAAGTTATTTTTCCAACGAAAATAGCAGAATAGGAAGAAAAAACCCAGCTACAAGCAGTACTCAAAGGTATGAATCTCCGTCCATTTACGTGTTGTCCGTACGGAGATTAATGAATAAAATATCAAGATTAATCTATACTTTGTTTCATGAGCAGGCAATAATCAGATTGTATGATTTTTTTCGATTTTCTGATTAGCAAATTCAGTGATGGGTGCCGTTAGAACTATGTACAATCACCTTGTCTTAAATATAGACATTACTTCGAAGATAAAAACCAAAGAAGATAGAGAAATAAAAGCTAGTTACTAGAATAATCATTGCTGTTTAATGATGATTCCAATATATCATGCTGCAGTTCGGTTACCTATTCTATACGATACTCAACATGAAATACAGCCTTCGTGATTTATATACATTGATGTGAAAGTCAAAGAGTCTTGTATTTTGCCCCCGGTTTTGCTGTAATATTATTATCACACAGGTAGGATCATCGACTATGGCTTCATGCCCAGATCTTGTTGAAATTGTCATGAAATGTTGTTTTGGTGAAAGAAACATGCATGCCAAAATTTTATTTTTTTTTTGAAAAAGGCATTTTGCAGAAAGGTCATTTCAAATTCCCATAGACGTTGTACAGGGACTGATTTTGGCAGTATAGAAATGGACCAAAATGAGGCAATTCTGTGAAAAACTACAAGTTTTTTATTTCATTTTTTCTCAGGTAATTGGTGAGTTAAAAGATTGGTGTTTGTTTTTATGGTTAGAGGAAATATCAAACATCCATACAATTTTAATATTTCTGTCTGTCATCAAAAACAAAGAACAGGTGGTTGCAACAACACCTTTTTGGTTGAGTATTTCTAGAAATACTGAAGTATCAACTTTTCATAATTTTCCCTAGAAGAAACTACAACTCCTTTGGTGATGTATAAGGTGTCATATGAAAGGATACAAAATTTAGAAAATTCTCACCTTAGATTTTAATTTTCCCTAAATTATTTTTCCCTAAAAGATTGTTTCGAAAAAATTAAACACTTGATTTAAAAAAAGCCAACGTGAGATTTTAGGTATTTTGTATATACACACATCCCTGAAGTTTTAGCTTAAAAGCACCTTCCATTTAGGCTGGGAAAAATATTTATTGAAAAAATTAGGGAATTTTTCAAAAATAAAAAAAAACACTAAAAACAAATCGTACTCTCTTGAAACTGCAAAATATGTGGAGGAAAGGTCAATCCTTACCATAGTTAAGATTAAAATTGATTTAGGGGGTTTGATTTTTTTTTGTTATTTTTCTGTAAGACCACTCAAAGAATCACAATTTGCAATTTGTATCATTTCAAATCAGATCTTGGGAATATATTTTGTAATTAAATTAAGTGAAAGTAATATCTGCTGGTCTAGTTTGCGAGTCATTCTGTGTCTAGTATTCGCTGTTTCATCAAACGTGTTCTTATGAACACATTATTGTCATTACTGCATCCTCTGTACATAAATATACTCCGGTGTATTAATGTACAAGTATTCCATTAACAAATTGCCGAGTATATTTAAGGGCTATTTTAGCAAACGGTCTGACATTCACAAGTATAGACTACAATCTTACGAGAAATAAGAAAGTTTTCACGGATCAATCCGTGCGAACATCCGGTCCTATTCTGTGGAACAACTTGGGGAAACATCTACAAAATTCGAAATCAGTACCTCACTTTCGCAAACAATTTAAATTTGAACTTATTTCCAAGTATAAAGAATAGTTTTGCATTATTTTATTTTACTGCAATATGCTGTTGACGGCAATTTGAGCAATTTGAATCAGGGTGCATTGATCACTGGCCGTTTTTTTCGTGTTTTGTTGATTGTATGTCCTTATCTTAAGATATGTTGTAACATAACTTTCAGGGGTTGACCCCAGTCTGGTCTTATTGGCCTTTTGGTCAACTCCTCCATAATTTTTGTTTCTGTAATTTGTTTTTGTGTAACATGGTTTTTATGGAAATAAAGTTGAAGTTGAAGTTTAAGTTTATCCGATGATCCTACCTGAAACCCACAGAAACCATTTTCTTGATACTAAAGATAAAAGTATGTGCTGTTCAGAAAAAAAATGGACTTACTAATATTCCAGCTATATGATCAGACAGAGTAATGTCCCGAGGCTATAATGTGACTTAGTTGTATCGTAAACATATCCTAGATTCCGGTATAACCATCGCCAGTTTATTCCTTTTTTAAGTCAGAAAAATGTAGTTACTACTATTCCAGCTAAACTTGATTTATCTTGTTAGTAGACCTGATGTTGACTGCATGGATACCAGATATTGACAGATAGCTATCACATGCTAAATATGAGCTGTCAAGCAGAGTAATGTCGCGAGGCTTGCTACGAATACAAGATAATGTGACCTAGTTGTATCGTAAATATATCCTAGATTCCGGCATAGCCATCACCCTTTTATTCCTGTTATAAAACTAGTTTTTAAAAGGCATTAATAGTCACAAGCTGAGGCAAACGAATCAAATAAACAAAAACTAAAACAAAAAAGCTGCACAACAGTTACACTGTACTTGTACACTGAGAAAACTATACACTTCTTCAGTAGAGTCTTCTTCTTAGCGTGTCCACATGTCATTATAGAAGATTCAAGTCAACCCATCGTGTCACCTCTAGTACTTTTCCGAAGTATTGGCATTGAATGAGGGGCATGTGCAGTGGTTGGAAATTTAAATCGGGATGAAAATTCCAAGCTAAATCTATTGAAACATGTAGTCCGATAGCAGAGAGAAATCAATTCTATGCTTAATGAAGGCATTCAAGTCAGCATAAGCGCATTTGTAGCTACAAAAACATAGCTCTCAAACATTCTGTCTAATCGTATTTGCTTCAGTGGTATTCAATGTAACAGGTGAGTTGAGTGTTACTGATTTTTGAGCGCCCGCGTTTTGGATACGAAGGAACACAAAAGCCTTTGAAAATGATGGCAACATGAAAAGCCAGATTATCTCAATTCGTTCATGAAACAGGTGAATGGACGAGATGCTTTCATGATTCATTCGCCCAATTCCAAGTGAACCATGGAGGAGAGCGGTATTCTGTATTTAATCAATAGCTCGTATACAGATTAAATGCAGAATTGCGCACCCGAATAAATCCCAGCAAGTGACCCCACCGGGATTCGAACCCGGGATTTTTTGATAGATTTGTGCCACAGGCAAGCACCCCTAACCGCTAGGCCACGCTCTCCACAGTAGAGTGTATTCATTTTATAATGTAAGTGGGCTTTTAACACTTCAAGGGACATAATGGCATAAAAAAATACATAATGAAACGAGGACCCTTACTGCTGACATTACTGCCGCATTTACCAACTTGAAAAGATGTTGTCATCAGCTCACCAGGCCATTGCTATTGTATATAGTGTGCTATTCCCGGCTAATCAATCTTTCACTTGCGAGTCAATATCTACTACAAGCCTAAAGTAAATGCCTGAATCACGGTCTGAATGTTATTGAATTACTCTCGCAAAAAACATGCTAGATACACTGAAATTCTGTCAGGGATGTGAACACCTTGCTTTCTGTTCCAGAAATTAAAAACAACTGCCCACCTCCCCCCTGGAACTCTTCTGTTTTCTGTTTTACAGAATGTAAACATCCAAATTGTTTTCAAACTCGTGGAAGTGATTTACAGTAAGGTCCTTTTATTATGTATTTTTTCCATGCATTAGTCACTTTAAAACTTAAGGGCAGTGTGAACCTTGAGTTTCCGAGTATCTATGTTGGTTTGTAACTTTGCAAATATTTGATAATGTATGTAAAAGTATACATTCTAAGAAAGAAATTGGACGATAAACCCGAAGATGGAATCAGATTAATGTAAAATTTCCGTATTTGGAGGAAAAATACTTAAAAAACACGATTTTGCCCCAAAATTTCAGACAGCATACAAAAACAATTTGAATTTTTCATGATTCTTATGTTATTTTTAGGAAACAAGGACAAATTTGTCTAGGGACGGTTTTTTTATTTTTAAAAACTAGAGCTTACTTTTCGAAATATAAGGAAAAATGTCAAAAAAGTGTGATTTGTACTTTTCTTTTCCAAATTTGAGTAGATATTGGAGAATATCGTTAGTTAGAAATAGAAAAATGAAAATTGAGGAAAACCGTCCTGGAGAAGACCAATTGCTATAGTAGGAAGTTAAACCTACCTTACTAGGTATTTTGGAGTTATCTGTCTGAAAAATTTGCCCCAAATTTTGCGAAAATTGAACATTGGAAAATCCATGTTTAGTAAAAAAGTGACTTTTCACGCCATTTCTATCTGTGCCTTCTCAAATAACTTTCATCTTCGGAACTTCAAATTGAGTATGTTGTGCAAGTGATCAAAATACATCATTTATGAACCACTATTGAATCAAAATATTTTGCTCTAACATCCAGAAATTAGAAGAAATGAAAGTTCATCTGGTTTAAATTAGCGATTTGTTTACATTTCAAATAGTATTTTCGTTTGTCAAGATGCGTTCCGCGCAAACTACATTAAAACACGCGCACGCTTCATACGCCAGCAAAAATTCACCGCGAGGACGCATGGTGCGCCTTGCGCCTGAACGGCTGAAATTGTGCTTAAATTCCCGGCCGTTATTAGACAACGCTGGTTTTTGTGACGTTTAAATGGTCCAAATAGCTGTTTTTAAATCGGCAAAAATACAGCTCAAGATGTCTGCAGTGTGATAACCTGTTTGGTACTATAGAACCCACAGTTTGAGTTTACAATGGTGCAAAAATCAGAAATTTCGTGTAAAAAACAAAAGCACCAGGGTTGACACTACCCTTAAGTGACGAAGAGGGGTTCCTATGGCGCCCCAAAATTGTTTTCAACCCGGGGCTTAAGCATGAGGTTTTAGTCGAAATTGGTGTCATTGTCTGCGCTTGACCAAAGACCAAAGTGCTCAGAGCCCGTCGCAAATCGAAAGGCCGGGTGTTGTCATTCGGGAGGACCTCACCGTTATCAACCAGGATCTTCTCAAAGCTGCTAAATCCAACAGAAAGTGTATCTATGCTTGGTCTTTGGACGGTAGGATCTTTCGCCACAAAGAACTCCTCCAATAAGGTATACCCATAAGAAATGAAATCTGCTTGCCAAATGTATAATTTCAATCACTTTAAAGACACTATCGGGGGAGGATTTGAAAAATATTTTAAAATTTGCAGGAATAGCTTCAAAGTGAAGGTAAGTTGTAGAATTCTCATAAGTTTACCTTTTCCAGCTGTAGAATTGACAAGAAAGGACGAAAACCAGTGGTTCCAAGATACATTCTCCATTCAATTACGGTTTGTAGTAAGTGTCCGTACGACAGTAATGACTAAAATCTCCGATTCTGTCCTTCGTAGGTGCTTCTGGTCTTATCATGTGCATGGTATGTTTAGGCTACCTGTACTTGTTTCATGACATGTACAAATCTGATTTTTGATAGATTTTATTTCTGACTAGGCAAATCACTGATAGTGTCTTTAACTGTACTCATTTTGCATGCGTTTTTCACACCTCTATGCGTACAACACTATAACATTTCTCAATTACTGCATATGCAATTGGTGACCCCCAATTCCTACTATGGGTTTTCTGTCATTATTTTTGCAATATTTGCCTTACCTACCTATCAGATTCTCAATTGCACCATGTTATACTTGATATTAAATGCCAATTAAAGATTGGGGAAATACTTTTTCCTACCCCACAGAAGTATGAATTTCCACTTCCACTGCAACATTCATTTGTTCAATATGATGTGTATAATTACATAATATTGCAATACACCTTGCCATGTATATTATTTACTGAAGTATCGTTAAATATAATGCAACTCCCCTTTGAATCGCACATGTACTCTCGGTATAGCAAAATAATAATTGTTATTCAGTTCAAGATGTTTACATGGTACATTATTTGGTATTAATTGCAGTCATAATCGCATGCCATGTGTTTCCTTCTTCCTAGGCTCATTGTCTATTCCTTAATTCCTTTTTTCCATGCTATCTGAAATATTTATCAACGTATTATGCCACAAAAGTGTTACATGGTAATATTAACAAAACAGGTAGCCTTTTGCAGTCATATTTACTTGTCCATGTGTTTCTTTCTTCTTTCTCGTCGATCTGTTTTATCTTTTTCTAACTATCTATATAATATTCCTCTGTCTTCTCATTGTCATATCTGAAGTAATCTGTATCTCAAATGGGTATCAATACAATATCTTATGGCCTGGTATATTATATGGTCTTTTTTTGCAGTCATTTCACATGGCGATGTGTTTCGTATTTCCTTGCTCATCATCTTTCGTGCAAATAATTGTCTCTCCCGATTTCAAAAACAACCTCTATGCTTATTTTCAACCACAATTACCAACCATAAAAATAGTGTTATCATCGACAATCAGCCTATCTCAAAGTTCATAGTACCAAATTTTCTTGCTTTATTATTGATGATAACTAACGGAACGAACACATCAACAAGGTAATCACAAAGGCTTCTCATGCATTGTTACCATCTACATAGCAAACACCACCTCCCACCCCGTACTCTTAAGACCCTATACGATACTATTGTGCTTCCTCATTTATTATTGTAACATTATATGGGCATCTATCAGTCCAGACTCAATCAACTTAATACCACGCAAAAATGGGCCCTTCGTCACCATCACAAACTCATCCTACAGGGCTCACACACTCCCCTTTTTTATTCACTCAATACCCTAAAAATAACTGACATTACCAACTACAAACAGCACTCTTTATGCCTACTTTAATCATAGTAACTTGCCTTTAAATTTTACTCATTATTTCATGACAAATAGACAAATTCATATTATATACAGACAAACTGGTGTATTTCAGCTTCCTCTACCAAAGAACTACCAAGAAAAACCTATATTCAGTACCACGGTAATAAAAGCTTGGAATGAACTTCCAAATTCAATCATATCATTGAAATAAAAAACTTTTCAATCACATCTCAAAAGATACCTTATTGACCTTATAAGATATACATCTCTTCCTTCCGTTTTTTTTAAATCTTCACTTTTCACCCCTCAACTTCCCAAAGTCGTCCTCTCCTCTATTTCACCCTCATCATCCTTTTTTCTTCTTTTTCTTTTCTCTCATATCCCAGTGCAGTTCCATCTGTGAGCAAAATCTATTGAGTATCCAGATACTATCACCTTCTTTCGTTTCTTTCACGTTTTTTTGTCGGTTGCTGTTGTCTTTTATGTTTTTGTTGTTAATCATACTACTTATATCTCACAATTCATATCTTATGGATTTTTTTTTATGTGCACGCCCTCTAATTTATGTTCTCTAATTATATTGTACATCTTCTTACTCGGGCATGGGGTGCATTATACCCTTCGCTCCCGCCCCTAATTACGTGCACTTTTCTATTGATAAATTAGTTCGTGATGCGTGGCGAGTACGGAGGATGTAGTGCAATTTTCGCCCTTTTCGATGCATATATATAGTAACGTTATATAAGATTGATCAAACTTTTCTGGTACATATTATTATAAATTCGTTTAAAAGGGCTACCGACGTAAATAAGCCTTCGGGGTTGTCTATCGGAAAGAAGTTCCCCCACCACCCCCCCCCTAGCCCATGTTTTTAATATATGTTCATATGTATTTTTTTGTATATTTGCTCAAATCAATTGAACTTGAACTTGAACTTGTTTTCATACCTAATTTTTTAAATCGGCCAAGCTGAAGTTATTAGGGGTCCCATGAAACCCATTGGGCACCCACTGACGGAAGTTGCTTAGAATATATATACAGGCCATTTTTGCTGATATATGTGCACACACACATGTAAGTAACAATTATTGTATCATTACAATAACTAACCCTTTATGTACTGGAAACAAACAATCATGTAGACGTTGCATGCTAAACTGTTACTGTGCAAACTCTATGGAAAATGACTGAATTTTGCAATATAGTGAATATATTCCAAAGCTACTAGCTTTGTGCTTATTCTACCAGCAACAAAGTACACTGTATACCAGACTCACTAGTAGTGTTATTCATGAACCAACAATAATTAGTATTGTGTAATATTCCAACAGAGTATTTTGCCCGGGGTGGGGGGGGGGGGGGGGGGGGGGGGGGGGGGGGGGAAAGCTTTAACCATAGCCAAATGACCACTTCTGTTATAGGTAACTTCGATGAATTAAAGACCCTGTTGCATAATATAATGAATCTAAATCTCAAGCGAGGTTTGAGTAGTATTAATTATTTATGTTTGGGTTTGCTGCTTAAACTCAAACCCCCTTCAAATAATTTGGAGTTTTTTCATGTTTTTTAGCTTGTATGTCCATTTTAGAGAAGCATGAATACTTCATGGGGGGGGAAAAAAAAACCCCCCGAGTCTTATTCCAGCAATATCGCAAAATGAAACAATTCATCAGCCTAGTTACAACTAGTGAGGGCGCTTCTCTCTGCTTATCCTGCCAGTCCTTTCCATCAGTATGATCAGTTATTCATGAAATGTTTGCATAAAAAAGAAAAGAAACAACGAAAGAGGTTATCTGCAACGCTCTTTTAGACAATTGCTTAATTGTTCCTGGCATCATGAATATATTAAAATGTTGGTTTGGGTGGTGCAAGAGGAATTATTTTTACTGTGGGGTACATTGAACTCACTATAGTTTTTTAGTATACTTTATTGGTCATGACGTACGCGCGAGTTGCTTGTTGGCTTGGACTGCTCTACTGCAACCCAGTGGTGCGCCGTGTTGGCGGGACGGGCGGGGCGTACCTAGTAACTGGCCAGAAATTATTACTCCCACTATAGTAAACATTTGATTTCACTAATGGGAATTAATGAGCTCATTGCATATTTGTTTAGCTTATAATGGGCATTTTACTGCCTTATTGATATTGTGGTATGTGCTAATACCAACATTTAATTCACAATAGGACATTTGAACTGCCTTTAAAGACGAATGGGTTGAAAATAGTGGACATTTCCAAGGACACCTATATAAATAATGAACCCGTTTTGCCGAAATGCACTTTAAGTTCAGGCACAGCGTCGTGGTTAATCATCTGGATATAAGCTTGCCCATTGACATAGAGCGTATCCAGGATGACATAGCCCCGGGGGGCAAACTAACGATGAACTTTTGGCGCCCCTGTGGAAAGTGAAAATGGCACCCCCATTCCACGTCTTCTTGATATGCATAACCAACAGAAATAAAGTTATCGGCGAGCCGGAAATTTTTGAAATGTGGTCGGAAAATTGGCCGTTTTGTCGGCACCCCCCCCCCCCTCCCCCAGTGGCGGATTTAAAGTCATCAGTGTCACAGCTCTCAGGGCCCCTAAAAAATTGCTCTCAGCCCCCCCTCAGACACCCCTAGTCGCACTTAAGTGGGACATTAATCCTTTTCCGAGCATTTCTTTTTTGACGCCCCTTTATTTTCTTTCTATATCCCCCTTTTCTTGCCATTTTCAGTTGCTGTTTCGCGCCCCTTTCCTTATTTTTCGCCCTTTTCCTTCGTTTTTTTGTTTTTGACGCCCCTTACTAATCTTTGCGGCCTTTTCCTTAAACTGTTTCAACGCTTTTCGTTTTTGTTTCAGTTTTTGACGCCCCTTTATTTTTCGTTAGCTCCAATTCCCTTTGCTATTTTAGCGCCCCTTTAATTCCTTAACTTTTTCTCACATTGTTCCTTTTGGCGCCCCTTTTTTATCCGTTTTTCTTTTCTCTCTCATTTTTGCTGCCCCTTTTTTATTGTCTTAGTTCACCTATTTTCTTGCAACTTATTTCACCACCCCGGTTTATCGCTATTAGTTTGCGTTTTGGGCGCCCCTTCATTTACTATTTTTATACGTTCTCTTTTCCTCATTTTTGTTGCAACATTTTCGCCCTTTTTTGCTAAGCGCTCCTTAGCTTCCACTTACTACAGTTTCTTCCTTTTCGCCATACGCTTTGTCTCTCTCTTTCCCCTTTAGTTGTCCCCTTCCCCCTTTTTGGTTTGGTTTTATTTTCTTTTCCTTTCCTCTCCATTCCATCCTACTTTCTTTCGTTTCCTTCCCTCTTTCCTTTCCTTTCCTTTCCCTTCCCTTTCCTTTCACCTTTTCCTTTTCCCTTTTCATCTCCTTCCTTATTTCCTCTTCCTTCTTTTTGCGCCCCCTTTGGCTACCTGGGGGGCAAGCACCGCCCTTTGCCCCCCCCCCCCCAGGATACGCCACTGTTACATTTCGTAAGTGACAAAGTAAGGCCAATAAGCACTCCATTGCCACACAGAGTTGAGACGTAAAGTTTTCTTACTAATATTTGCATCAAAGTTTAACTTCTAGGGTTTCAGATCGGGCTCACCTGATGCATACTCAAAATGACGTGTGGTTAGTCAACCTCACCATTCATTAAAAAAAACCTGCGTCCGTTGCCAATCGATGAATCGCCGCGTCTCTCTGATATCGATCCAATAGCCCATCTCGGCACAATCTGCCATTCTTTCTTCTGAAGTCATCGTGCTGAAGTTGATGGCGAACGCGCTTCTTCTCCATGCATGAGAGATCATGGCAATTGTTTTTTATCCGCGGTTGATAGGATGGACGGGAAGTCCAATCTATTTTTCTTCTTTCAGTGGTTTCTCTTGGATGTTTTGTAACCGACGTAAAGCTGCATTAATGTTGTTGATCAGTTCTCACTGTGCGTCTCCCTGAGTGACCCTTTTTTCCGATTAAGACTTGTGCTATGATCTCGATATTTTTCTCACATTTTGGCCCAGATGGTCCCGGCTTAATGGCGGATCCTGTCGGGAAAGGCTACCCTAACAGCAACATTGAGGCATATTGAGTAGCTTGTAGGCTCCTTTATTTCATGTAATTTGTCACAACGAACTACTCTTGATGAGTTGTTAGCGGCACCATGTTTCTACTTAAGGTCCCAGGAAATGCAAATAGAATTGATAAGGTTTGTGACAAAGTCTACGAGGGACCAGAAAGCATCAATATTTGGCCTGGGGATGACAACCATTTGTGGTACCATTATTTATCGGAGAGTAATAGACAATTCAAGGTGACTGGTGTGAATCTATATTCATGACACTGACTGATAATCAATAGTTTCACAAATGATTTGTTGGCACGCACTTCGATAACAAACCGCCCTTTGTAACAAAATTGTGTTAGAACTGCGTTAAGCCATCTTGTGACAGAACAAAAAGGACAACTTTTCGACGGCACTTTTTAACACAACATTAAAAGTGGATGAAATTTTTTCAAGATCTTCCATTTAACAACATACTCCCCACGAAAAATGTTACGAACTGCGTTACCATTCTTGGTGACAGACCAAAAAGGGACAAATTGACGCACTTTGAAACAAAATCAAATCTGATGAAATGTTCGAAGCTCTACATTCGAGACAAACACTAACAAACCCTACCCACACACCAACTCGCGCCATACCAACTCGTCGCAAAGCAAATCGCCCATATTAATTCTTCACAGTATTATTGACTCGCCCCAGTTTTTACTTCCATATCAACTCCAACTCGCTCAATACCAACTCGCCCAATATTAATTTGCCAATAGCAACGACTCTTGCAAATAATCTAGCCCGATACCCATCTATACCAAGTATTACCACCTCGGCCCATTACCAAAACCACCTCGTATCAAATCGTCACTGCTCACTTCAATCGCTCTAGTTATTACTCGCCAAGGATAAATATCGCCGAATTTTAAAAAACTCCCTATTCAACTCGGCCGATACCAACTTGCCAAATTAGTAACAACAGCCCATATCGAATCGCCCTCTGATCAATTCGTCCTATTAATAACTTCCTCCCCATTTTAACGGACGCAGTCATTAACTCCCCACATATTACTTCACCTCAACCCCATTCACTTGCCCCCCCCTATCACGTTCGCTACCTTCATTCGCCCACTCCTATAATTTGAAATATATAAAATATCTTGGCAAGTGACGATACAACATTCAGCACTCACTGTGGTTACGAAATTGGTATAACGTAATAATAAGAATATAATAATATTACACACACTTCCATAGCGCAACCAACAATGTTGTCTCAATGCGCAAAGGCCATTATTTTACGCTGCCATCAGGAAAATCGTCAGAATCATGTCGCATCATTTAGGTGTGCTGCTGCTGGCCAATTAGCGACTGGTCTATTTAAAGTATGTTTAAAACTACTACTACTACTGTCTACTGCTGCCTATGGGGTGTACAAAGACACACACTGTAACTGAATCTTTATAAACCTTATGATTTTAAGATTTGACAAGCTTCAACTCAACTCATATCAACTCGGCCTACCACTTACCACTTACAAATACTTTAAAATATCTATCATGACGATTCTAAGCATTTTTTAAAGATTCCAGGGGTCACGGTAATCAGCATTACGATGAATGCTGCGAAGTAAATACTCAAACATATGGCGGCTTTGATGGACTCGTAAACACGCCGGGGGCGCGGGGTTCTTCTTTGGTTTGGTCGGGAACCCATGCTCGGTCCGAAAAAAGAGGTACTAGCTGCAAATGCGGAACTTACCGCTAATGGGTAATCAAATTCACAATAACAAGTTCTAGTCCCCGCTTGGGGTACAATTCAGTTGTGATTGTAACTGGTTCAATGTATACAAATAACAAAATATCGAACCAACTATATATCATCAAAATCACCCTAAGTGTGTATTTTTCCCTGCATTAGCACATTGTCATTTTTCTTGTATATCACTCGTGTTACCAAGCCGTTTTTGTAACACGAAAGATGAAAGAATGATTACCTGGAAACTTTTTTTTTTTTTACGTGAGGCTTTCCGGCATTTTAAAACGCACCGGAGGTCAAAGTTCCCCGGGGGGGGGGGGGGGGGTGGTGGTTAGGTGGTACCCACCCCCCCCTGGTAGGACGGGATTTGGCTATTTTAAATGTGATCTTTTTTATTTATTGAGAACAGGTTCCGCAAGGGGTAAAATCTCACTGCAAATTAATCTTTAATTAAATTAATCAAATTTTTTTGTTCATCAAGAATACGCAAAAATATAAGATAAATATTTATGTTAAATAATGCAGTACAGTGAAAAAATTAATTTGTTAACGAATATAATCCAATTTAATTTCCATACAAGTAAAGATTATAAAAGACATTACAGTGAATTTAAAAGCGCGTATATACTGGGAATACTAGTGGATATTATACTTTCAAAAGCACAGTAAGATGTCATATTACTGCTGTACCGTTAGGTGTTATATTTTTCACTGAAAACTAGTATAATTTCACCAAAGGCTGGTCCCATATAGGGGACGGATATTTTAACTGAAAATTGGTCCCCGTTAGGGGTCACTTCAGAAACCCTGGAGGCGAGCATGGGTGCCCAATGGAAATCCAAGACGCCTTCCCCCCCCCCGGTCACACGTTCAAATTTAGTCATACTTTCATCCTGTATTTCTCACCGGGGGGGTGGGCAGTCTTTTGTTGGGCAACTAAGTTAAAGCAAACGATGTACAAACACTGCATAGTTAACGAAAACAGCGACAAATACACACCGAAGACGGCCGAACATGTTTGTAATATGCAATATACTTTTACACTTACGTGTTTCGTATATAGATAGTTTTCCAAAACAATTTCCCGTAATGATTGGTCCGGACATCGATTGCGGCAGAAGGGGATACGATCAAAGGTAGCTGTTGAATCCTTCCTTGTGTGCGGGTGAATGTATAACATATTAAAATCGGATTGTGGGAGTCGATGGTGCTTCCTTTCCTCTTCTTCCTCTCTTTCTTCTTCAGCTCAAAAACGAACAATAAATAACCAACAAAACAATCTTGGAAAGTACACAGCAATTAAATTTTATTTCATCATATCGCCTTTCACGTAAATTACATATTACAAACCATGTAACCTTAAACAATATGGAACGTCCAGAATTTGTAAATATTTTTCTATTTTGTTAAGTGTGTTCAAGTTATTCTACACTGCCATATAGAACATGAGCAGCTTAAGCCTTGTAACAATGGTGTTACTATTGGGTTAAGATGTCCCTTTTTTTTTTTTTTAAAATTTTAACGCTTCGTCGGGTCCGTGATTTTTAACGCGGCAATATATTTTGAAAATCATAATGCAGCAATTCTCTGCTTATTTTTGTCCATGGCACGTGCATAAGGGGAAGGGCTCAAGGGACCCACGGTAATTAACGCAAAAAAACGACGCGATGGGTTTGAATGTTTGCCTCATGCAAGCAGCGCAACTAAGATAGACAAATCAAAACAATATATGAAAATGCGCGGCCCGAAACACAAAATGGGCCGTTATGGACCCCTTAGAAGTTAATTGTTAACTCAGCACACTTTACAAGTTAAAATATATTGAATATCTTCTCCCATGACGATATTATAACCACCCACTTTGTACCAAATTGTTAAAGTGCGTTAATAATTTTAAATGGGACAACTTCAACCAACTTTGAAACCAAATTGTTACAAAGTGTCATTAAGCTTCTTATCTCAATATGGCATCCTAGATTAGCGTTCAATATATGGCTGCAAATGTCAATGATAAAGTAAAACCTTTACTGATTGGACTTTGCAGCCATATTGAACGCTAATCTAGGATGCCATCTTGCAGATATTAATCACTTTGATTATTGAAATCAGCTCAGCCAAAGCCACACAATCGGTTAAGCGTCGTGCAATGTAATACGAAGGTCGCCGTTTCGAATCCGGCCAAGCGCACATAGGGGTTTTTTTTCACACTACGTGCGCTGGCCATCTCCAGGGAAAATTAATAATATATACATCCTTGTCTACCTGGAGAACTATAGTTTAAATCAAAACAAATATAATCGTATAATGTTAAATAACAGTTCTGATGCTATCCGCTAGAAAGCGAAGGACGCCTTCGAACCTAACACCTATAGATGATATCTATCGCTCTTCTACCGACCAGCTTGATAGCTCAGTCGGTTAGAGCGTCGTGCATGTAATACGAAGGTCGCGGTTTCGAAATCCGGCCAAGCGCACATGGGGGTTTTTTTCAACACTATCGTGCTCTGGCCCTCTCCAGGGAAATATAATAATATAACATCCTTGTCCTACCTGGAGAAATTAGTAGTTTAATTTCAAAACAAATATAATCGTATATGTTAACTATACAGTTCTGATGCTATCCGCTAGAAAGCGAAGGACGCCTTTCGAACCTAACACCTATAGAATGTATCTATCGCTCTTCTACCGACCAGCTTGATAGCTCAGTCGGTTAGAGGCGTCGTGCATGTAATACGAAGTCGCCGGTTCGATCCGGCCAAGCAAACATGGGTTTTTTCAACACTATCGTGGCGCTGGCCATCTCCTGGAAAGATTAATAATATATCCATCCTTGTCTACCTGGAGACTAAGTATTTTAAAATTTCAAGTGCATTAAGCTGCTGTCGCTCTTTATGGCAGTAACGTATAACTTCAATACACTAAGTAACACTATAGAGAATTATATAAAAATCTCTATAAAAGAAAAATGTTTTAATAACCTCCATGACAACATGATTGCAGCAAACCCCACTTTGTAATAAAATTCCTATAAAGTGGTTGAGCTCATACTACGGACCTCTATAGCGGCAGTAGGGGAAACTCATACACACTAAAAAACGCTCCATACCAACCCGTCTCATTCTTAGCGAGCCCCATTTCAACCCACCTATATGAAAACCCCTACATTATTTCAGGACCACTGAAGCAAAACCCACTAGTAACAAAATTGTTACAAAGTGCGTTAGTCTACTGCTTTATACGGCAGTCAGGGATAATTTCAACACGCTAACAATAATAAAGATAAAATAATAAAAATTATTTTACCATAGGTTTCTACATCGAACCTTCGATATGTTGATATAAATTATAAGGCTATACTTCCAGATTTTTTTTATTTACTTCGTTTGTTTAAACTAGGTGTATGCAATATGAAAATGCAGAATCATGAGTAACTCTATTTGAGTTGTGGTTTTTGTTTTCATTTTGGTCATGGGCATTCCGGAGGGCTCCTAGACCCATGCTAATCATGCTAATTAACGCAAAACATGGGTTCCTAGCGGGGGACCACACCCATTTATGAGTTAAGGGTAACTTAACCCAATTTACAACTAAAAATACTTTAAATATCTTCCCATGTCAAGGTACCTCAGCCTTTGTAATTGCCTAATTGTAACAAATTATACAAAGTGCCGTTTTTAAAAATTTAGCAAGGGTCAGCTTTAACCCAATATGTAACAACTTGTTACAACGTGCATTAAGCTGCTGCTGATTCTGTAATATGACAGTAAAGGGATAACTTGGAACACACTAACATAAATAGAAAATATTTTAAAATCTTGCCATTTTTTCTTCATCCCATTTCACATTTTGTCCAACATCATATTTTTTTACTTTTTTTTTTTTTCTGTTTGTAGTGTTACTTGTTGTGTATTTGGAACATGCTTTTACCATAGGTTTTTCACTGTGAACTCCGATATTGATGATATAATTAAAATATATTATGTACATTTTCCAAGAATTATTCTTTCTATTGCTCATTTATATGTTTATGTCACTAGGTGTATGCATTAGTAAAATCAGAATCACAATAAACTCATTATTTTTTTTCATTTTTGTCAATGGACACTTTCGGATGGCCTCTAGGGACCCATGCTAATTAACGCAAAAAAAAAAATGACGCTTGGATTTGATTTTTTTTGCGGCAATACAAAAGCCAACTAAAATGAAACTAAATATATTGAACGTTAAAATGCGCGCACCGAAGCCCCAAAATATGGCCTAGCAGGCCCCTTTACACAGTTACGTGTTAACTCAACCCACTTTACAACTTTAAAATATTTCTTTAAAAACACTTTTTATATTATTATAATTTGGGATCATTTCAATAATGCGTTAATTTTTTTTAAAGGGCCAACTTCAACCACTTTGTAACAAAATTGTTTAAAAGTGCGTTAAATCTGTTCCGGTGTGACGTTATCCCTTACTGCCATATCCCTTTTAAAACCCAAATTCAATTTTTGCCACTTTTCAAAAACAGGAGAGGACCCCCTGCACTTACTGTAATTTACAGGGAAAGTTTAGTACTCCTAGATCGAACAAACACCAAATACCCGATACCTCACTTTTTGGAGTTTTCTAGTCATTTTCCTTGGGGTTGCTAGGGATATACTTCTCCATTTGTGTTACGTTACTATAGGAAAGTCTATATTTTTACGACATATAGAGCAGCCAGCAACTTAACGCACTTTGCAACAAGTTTGTGACAACAGTGGGTTGAAGTTGTCCATTTTACAAAATTCTAACGAACACTTTGTAAACAATTTTTTGTTACAAAGTGGGGTACGAAAGTATATCGTCATGTGGAGCATATAAAAGCATTTTAAGTGTAAAGTGGCCTGAGTTTACACTTAACTGCATAAGGTGGCCCATCCATTTTTTCTTTTTTCCGTCCGCGTTTTATTTTTAACGCTGCCATTGCTGCAATATAAAAATCGAATCCATAGCGTAGTTTTTGCGTTAATTAGAATGGGTCCCAAAGATGCCCCAACCAGGAAATGCTATGAAATAATAATAATAGAGGATTTTCATAATCATTATACCTGGTACATAAAGTGATGAATCGGAAACAATTTTGAAAGCACAGAGTAGTCCTTGATGCCATAATAATTTTTATATATGCCCTGTTACACCCCTTATTCATTATATCGGAGTTCATTTAGAAACATATGTTAAATTACATATTAACATATAATTCTACAAATTTAAAATGACAATTGTTTTTAAATGCCTCTTCATTGTGTTAATGTGTTGACGTTATCGCTTATGTCATTTATAGAGCAGCCATTATTAGAAGTTTCTCTCTTTTTTTTTGAAAACTTTTAGCGCACTTTGACAAAATGTGTTACAAGTGAGGTATTTTTTTTAGGAGTTAGTACAGTGCTGCTCGAAATATGGCAGGGCGATTTGATTGGGGGCAAGTTGAAATGGGGTTAGTTATTAATGGTACAAAATTGGTCATGTAATTGGTTACAGCGCGTGTTGAAGTTATCATTCTCATACTGCCATATAGAGCAGCCAGCAGCAGCAGCAGCAGCCAGCCTTACATTACGGCTTTAGTAGCAATTTTGTTACCTAGTACGTTGAAGTTGGCCCGTTAAAGAGAAAGTTAATGCACTTTATAAACATTTTCGTTACAAAAGTTGGTACTGAAGTATATGGTCATGGGTAGATATTTAACTATTTGTAAGTTAAGTGGCTGAATTAAGGTTATAGGAGATGTTATGGGGTAAGTGTAACATGTACTGACGAAACATAGTCCCTAATCAAAAAAAAAAGGGATTTCAATTGTATTTTTATACTTCTCTCGATTTTGTTCAGGTGCATGTTGTCTTGTACGACCGCACATAGAGCAGACTAGTAGTAGCCTTCTTAATAAACTTTGTAACTCTTCGTAACAAAGTGGGGTGCTGAAGTTATATCGACTACTTGGGCAAAGATATTCAAATATTTGAAAATATATAGTTGGCTGAATGAAGGTGGCGAAATGATATTGGGGCCAAATGGTCTGGCGAGAGTCGAGGTTGTCATGGCGGAGTTGATAATGAGCGAGTTAGAAGGGAACGTCATAATAAGGCAAATTGGTTTAAGAGGGCGATTCGATATGGGGCGTGAGTGTTACTAATTGGGCGCGAGTGGTATCGGTGATTTGGATGGGACGAGTTGAAAAATGGGGGGGAGAGTTAAATCGTGGCGATTTAATCTGGGCGAGTTAATAAATGGGCGATGAAATGGAACGATTTGATACGAGGCATTTCGGAATGGGCGAAGTAATACTTGGATAGTTTGTTATCGGGCTCTAGTTGATATGAGAGTTGATATGGGCGAATTAATAATGGGGGCGAGTTGAAATGAAATGGGGGCAGGTAGATATGGGGCGGATGAGTTACTATGGGCGAGTTGTAATGGGAGGAGAGTAGTTGGTATATGGAGCGAGTTGATATGGGATGAGTTAATACCTGCGACCGAATTAGTATGGGGCAATTGCTATGGACGAGTGGTATTGGGCGAGTGATGAGGGCGAGTAGTGTTCTTTAATGAAATTCTTTGAAGATTTCGTTCAACATAGGATTTTGTTTACCAAAATGTGCCGTCAGAAGTTGTCCCTTTTTTGTTTTGTCAAAAGAGATTCTTAACGCAGTCGTAACAATTTCGTGGGGATTAATGTTTGTAAAGGGAAAAATCTTGAAAAATATGACAATTTTTAATTCTGTTATGAAGTGCGTCGAAGTTGTCCCTTTTTTGTTCTGTCACAATAGGGATTAACGCAGTTCGTAACAATTCTGTTACAAAGTGCGTTTTGGTTATGAAGTGCGTGCCAACAGATGTCACTGGTTAGTGTTTAGTGTATTCTTTTTCTGGAATGTTTTATTGCAATGGAGTCCACAAAGATTTGGAGTAGGGTTCCTGGGACCTTTAAGTGTTTGAAGTTTGAATGCATTTTACCATGATTCGGCCTAATTCCTTAAGTAAATTCTTATTAAATACCTAACATGAAGAAGTATTCTTCACGAACAATTTTAATGTTTTTATGGCATATTTTTCCATCAATACAAATTATACTGGTCTTTCAGTGTAAAATGTAGCAAAGCATTCACCAAAACATCTTATTACGAATTGAATTAGTTGGTTTATAGCCTGTAGATAAGAAGTATAATGGTGTACCAAACTGACCTATATGATTCCATGATAGGACAGTGTTAAGGAGATATATTCTGGTTTCTTCCGATACAATACATCATTTTTGATGTGGTAAGTTGGAGGAAGGGAGCTAGGCTGTCGTTTGGGTCACTCACCTTAACATGCTTCTGTATAGAGCAAGAAAATTTTATACTAAAAGTTGGAGAGCCAAATTATGGATTTCTCCGGTGCATTTTATGATATTAACACCACGCTCTAGTACTGAAACATCTTCGAAGACAGTATTTCAAAATTTCAAAGGGTTCTGATGGTGTTATAAGAAAATTGTTGCAAAACATCCTATATAGAATACTGTGTTGAATGTGTCCTTGTGTCCATTTTTTTCAGACTAAGTTCATGGTGGATATGTTCGGATGAGACTGATCAATCAAGTAGTGTGGCGATACACACCTAGATAACATAAATAACTTACACTGTAAGAATCATTTCATAAAAGAGTGGTAAAAATATTCTTTTCCAACTTTATGGGCAACAGTGTTAAATTTGGGATTTCTTTGCCTGATTTTTTTTATAAATAATTGAGAGCCCCCCTCTGGAGATTTGTCTCAAAACGTGAAAAATCGTTAAAAAATCTGCTTCGAATAAATTCGAACCAGAAAGCGGAGAAATGTCGCCATTTTTATTAACTTACCTATTCGCCCTAATTATGTGAGGATTGATTGCATTGATCAACATTTCTGTAAAATGTATACCTTTATAGTTCCTACATTAATAAATAAAAATAGATGTATTTTACATAGTGCCTTTTCATTCAAAGACCAAATACCAGATATCTAAAATAGCTATTACAGCAGCATCATTCACAAACATAGCCTAACATTGTCCAATTGGATCTCACACAAAAGGTATATTTCTATATTTCCCCCATATTGCAATATATTGCATCATATCAGGAAAATCCCAGACTGTTTATAGCATTTAGCTTTTATAGAAATGTCTCTATGTAAACAGATATTGCATGATGAAATAAGTTACCTGTTAGGAATCTTTTCTCTAGTTACGTAGAGAAGTAAAATAAAATATTTGTCATCACAAAATAAGGACACTATAACACCCTTAATAAATCATGTAAATTTGCGCCAGTGGGTCAATCTTAGATGACGAAAAATATAGCCAGTGCTTATGACTGTAACAACGCCATCGCACCGAAATCAAACGAGGCTGCCACACGTAGCCATTTTGTATTATATATCCCAAATTGTTACATAGCACATTTGTATATATTTGAGGTCTGAGAGTTATAATTGTCACCATGGTCACTGTACGTCATGTTAGGTAGAATATAGGCCAGTTTGAAAGAGGTTGCTGTCTACAGTAAAGTATCGTTTCTATCACTCCCCTTATATTCTTATCCCTAGAATTGCAATTGGTGGCATTTACCTCTGAATATCTTGGTTTGAATTCCTTAATTACTGAAGCGATTTTTAAAAGTACATAAAGGAGACGGCAGACAAGTCCGGAATTGGCATGCTCATATTCTACATTACTTGCGCTCCAGCTGAAATCGTAAGGTAAAACATTTTAACAAATCTGGATCTACCAAAAGGGGACATGATTTTTGTGCGAAACGAGGGTCTATTCCATAATTTCAGCCTTTAGTACAAAGTGTGTATATACAGAATGATTAGAGATAGAAATTCTGCACTTTTTAAAACTCTAGTATTTGCAATCGATATAAAGTGTATGTATAGGAGATGTTATTTCGCACCTTGAGCAATCACATCACGGTGCCCGTTTTATTTGACCGGCAAACTTCTATTCGCAAAATATTGCTTTTCGTGTATGTGAACTTAGAATTAAATTAGTCTTGATCGTTGGGAGGACGGTTTGTTGTAGCGGTCGATTCGACCACCTTTCACCATGAACGAGAATGTTTGTATCGTCCCAAATATCAATATATGACTTATTAAAGACTAATATATATTTTCTGCAAAGAATGACGCAAGGAATCTAGGAGCAATGGCGCAATTTTGATAAACGTTATACTTCGAAGAAAGAATTTAAATAATTATGCTAAATTTATTAGCATATTTGTTTATTTGTAGCACTTCAAAATGAAAATGTTAATTTCGTATTTTCATCATTTTTAAATCAAGCTAGACCCTCCCTCGGGTCCACGGTATTGAAAATGCTAAGCGAATGAAATTCCACTATACTGTGTAGCTACTCCTGATTTTGTATAATTCCAGGAGCCCTGTGTAATTCGCGTTCTGTGGACATGTGGACAAGTTGGTTGGTATAATAGAGGGCACGATATAGGACCGGTTGTAGAATTAAATTATTGTCCGTCGTACTCATAGTCCGGGAACGATGGTGAACAATAGGCAATCGATCAGTGACTCTTCAACGTAACAGTAGTTTCAATCATCATACGCTTTATATTCGTTATCGTCTATGGAGCCCCGGACTGTGGCCTCCCGCCGTACGATATCTGCTTCACACCGCTATGTCCAAGAGGTGGCAAGCTTAACGCTTCAAATTTTAGTTTAGCATTATCTTTTAACCAAGAGTCACTCCAACAATTTTGAGACATAGCAGAGACTGGGGGACATTCTACCTCATTAAGTTGGGCCAATATTTTTCAATCAAATTAAAAAATACAAAACCAAAAATTAATTTTTAACTTAATTGACATTGAATAATACTTTTGGATTCAGTAAAGCGAATTTTTATTCTCAGAAAGTTGGTGGGTTACCCCCCAGTTGAGTAAATTACATGTTCGGTATACACACCATTTACGTGTCGTCCTACCACACAGCTCCGCCCATTGTTGAATCTTGGCAAACCTTGGCAAATCTTCATCGCCCTAGGGAGTTTATCAACACATCATTATCAGCTGAGCGTACGGCGGTCCTGTAAGTATGTATATATGTTTCTAAAATTGAAAGGCGTTAATTGGAAACCAGCGTTTTGAAAATTTATCAAGACTTGAAAAATTACCGAAATGGCATTGTGGGAAAAGGGATGCGGCCCGTACCGATTGCATGTTCACTTTTCGATGTTTGCGAGCACCGAAGTACCCGACACAAACGTTCAAATTTCTCGCGAGTTCTATATGTCCAGACCCAATTACGATACATAGCCTCATTAAACAAAACATAGTAAAAGGACCCTCTGATGCAAAATCCCTAGAAACCCCTTCGTATCGGAGATATTGAGGAGTTGAGTTTCATTTGCATGCATTCGCTATGACGGACTGAGTTAACGTTAATCTCGCGCGCAGTACTATTTAGATAAATCTTTTGCAGCTGTGACACAGACTACTATTACTTAAGGACGCTGTTTTTGTAGCGGTGATTTGGATTTTTGTACATTGCGGTTACACTGAGATGCGCAAAACTTACTTGGCCTATAGTAACGATTTACGCAACAAAATATTCCTAACTAAATTGTCGTTCTAGTTAGTGACTAGTTTATAATTAGGTTTTAATCAGGGATGACGGCGGACAAGAAATCCCAATTTTAGAAATCGCCATTGGTTTAACACGAAAGCGAAATCTGGACGAAAAATTCTGATTTTTTTTTTATAGGTTGTCAAGGAATATGTTCTTATGTCCAAAACGTTGGAGTTGAAGAATCAACCTCCAAAGGAAGGGTTATTTCTGATTTTTTTTTTGTATTATAACGAACGAGGACGAGGTCGTATGTAGGTCAGTGGAACACCCATGACCGACCCACTCAAATCACCCAAATTGGGTTGTGGTTGTACTCCGTAGGCTGTAATTTATTTGACATATTTGGTGAATTGCTATAATGAATGGGGCTTGGCGACCAGCTGGGTTTAATTTTGGAAAAAGACGCGAAAAAAACGTGAAAAATACGATCCTACAAGAAATATTCTTACCTTTTCAAGCTGGCTCAAGTCTCGATGCTGCTATCAAGTCATGACACACGCCAGGCCACAAAAACATATGCGCAATTGGTCTTTTTTGTTCAGGAACCATTATAAACATCAGAATCGTTGATTTTGCGATATCCAAGGTACCGCCGAAAACCGTTCTTTCATTCCTTGTTCAAGCTAGTCGCAGAGCCTTTAACACAGCGCTGGCGCTAAGGAGTCAAAAGAGGTAGTGCATGTCTAAGAATAGCCGGCCATTTAGCGATGCGGAAACGGAATAGGGGCGAGGTGTTGCCAGGTACAGATGCTATTGGAGCGTAATGGTTGTGGTACAACGAAAATACTCCAGATATTTTGACTTCATTCTGTAATATCCTTCACACAATCAAAAGGACTCAAGCAAAGATTACTTTGGTATAGACCGTATTCAAAGGTACCATGTTGGGGGAAAAGATAGACACATTCGAGGACTACAATACATTCACCGTCACTCATCCATGTGTTCTAGCGGTTGCACAGGGATCATTGACAGGTGAATGTATTGTAGTCATGAAAGTATGCATCTTGTCCACCAATTGTCTGGTGGCTGACTCATATTGAATCCGTCTATTCTGGATTTACTTCTGTAGAATAACATAAAATCTACAAGACATTTATAACTTCATAGTGACAGGGCACAGCTATTTTATATCCGCGAGCAGGGTAAACAAGCCAATTTCGCGTCAGTTTCTATAATGTTCATGAATGGCGACACCTCAGCTGGTAAAAAGATATGCCAGTGATAAAGTCCGCCATTGTCGCAAAGTGGTAAATTTTCCCAAGCCGCTTACTCTACATTGCGTTTGACAGCTTTGCTGGGTGAGGCGGTAAAACATATGTTTTTGTTATATTCCATGGATAAGGTAGGACAATATTCATGAGATTGTCCATAAGTTAGTGACGCCATCTCTCCGTGCAAAACATCATTTGAAAAGCGGAGGTAAGAAATCAAAACTGGCATATCCTTCAAGTCAGATTAAAGGACAATCACGATGGCATGTACATGACTGGGAGGAAGGAAAAAAGCAGGGATGTAGCCAGAACAGTGCAGACTGAAATGCGGGATGTGGGATGACGACCACCCCAATCATATTCCCGCCAGAAATGGTCGCACACGTCACGGAGACCGGTGGTTCACATCTATTCTTCTACATGGAGGATAACTGGTGTCGCTGAACTGAGGTACCAGCTAGCAGAAGAGAATATGACACAAGCAAACACCAAAAAGGAAAGTGCAAATATGAAGACCCTATCAATGAAGTACAGGAAGATGTGCCTGGATGGCGGGAAAAAAGCTGATGAAATACTGCCTGTAGAACTGGGTCCAGAGGATCACCAACCAGACTCTGAGAAACTGCTTCAAATTCATGGGCTGACAAATAAGGGGAAATCAAAAAAGCATTTGTATCAAGATGGCTCTACGAGATACCTATAATTGTGGCTTGCAAGAAATAAAAGACGTTTGGTCGTAGCTGGAAAATTAGTCGCACGACACTGCACAGTGGATGAGCCAAGCAGGCAGATCACAATTTAACCCTCGGCAAACCAAGAGGGTTCTAGCTACTACAAGCACGACCCAAAGATGGGCTTTACCAGTGCATCATACGTAACATAAAGTACATTTAGGTCTAGTTTACAAGTAAAGTATAGGAAGGTGGCAACACCCCCCCCCCCCCCCACCCCCACCTTCGACTTTGACGGACACCCTGACCTCACTGAGGTGGTTAACCTCATTTGTTTCGCTGAAATGACCCCAAAGGATGAACTTTACCAATTACATAAAAGTCTTAGATCACATAGTTCGTTACTTTCTTTGGAGTTTCCAGCTTACAAGGCCTAAAACTTGGTTTCAATCTACGGAACGGTAAGGGGGACAGTAGATAGAGTATGGACTTGCCACGTTGTTGTTCGTCAGCTCGCATATCAACTGTTCTAGCATCACACAAGGCAAATAGTGCGATGGCGTCCACAAGTGAGCGTTTAGTACATGAAGACAAAGAATTAAATCCACACAAGTGCCATGAAGTTATGCAAACTGGAGACGCGGCTCCAACCCACCGCCCTCCAAAGTCAGGAGCTTGTCAGGGGCAGTTGCAGTAGGCTGGAAAGAATGGATTACAGGTTTTATTTTTTAACCCTCTGCTCAAGATTAAGAATCCACTAAGACTGTTGCAACTAAAAAAATAATGTTATGACAGATCAAGCAAGGACGCGGCCACACTCGAGCACGCACTCGGTTTTTTGTTTTTTCAATCAACCTAAATTATTTTTGATAGTAAAATCTGCCAAAAATTATTGGAAGGACATGTTAGAACACACACGCGAAAACTCACTGACACACGCACGCGCAAACACACACACCAAACCGCGTTGTGCATCCGTTGTGCATAGGGGTCAACGTGGACCCCCCCCCCCCCCCCCAATCCCGATCTGAAAAACACTTTGGAATTTTTTTACCAAACCAACAAGTACCGCCAATTGTTATGACGGAATGAATTAATCGGACAAGCGTCCCAAAGTTGTGAATCAAGTATACAAAGTGTACATTTGTTTTGAAACTGTATACTTCAAGAAGCTCCGTACACTTTCATATTGCATAAAGTTACATACGTAATCAAGCAACAACGAATCATAACCCCAAGAGGTATTTATTGACTGGTCGTCTGGTCAGTACTAAAATTTATTGGATTGTAAATGCATGAAGATACTTAGGTTTGTTTCAAATGGGAAAATTATTAACCTAGGGGATTCGGTTTTATTTAAAGGTTATTTCTGGTGAATATAAAAGGTCACTAAGACCAATGCCATTTTTGGAGGATAGTCCCTAAAACATGCATGTAGGTCCAAAAACTTGTAAATGTCAAAATCCACTGCATTACGCCAAAATAAGCCGCTTATAAATATAAAAATATCCATTTCTAAAACAATATTCAGGAAAACAAACCCCTTCGTTTTAAACCAGAACATAAATCCTTTGACCAATTTCCATCCTCTTTCCTGGAGACGAATGCGGAGCATACATGAAGCGTGCATGCCTCATCCAGTCTGGAGGAATTCGAGAATGACCTTTTAAAAAGATTGTTATAGATGATCACGTGTAACATAATGTAATATGCTGCCAATGATTATTTCTATTGTTATTTATTAGCAACGTACAAAGATTGCCAACCCTGGTGAACCTTTATTTCCAGTCAGTAAATAATCTGACATTTAGCTTTCACTTAAACTATCCATATCGTACTCAGCTGTGATAAGTCCCACAGAAAATTATAGCCTTGATCCATGTAAAGAGACGTAGTAGGTTAGATTTAATTGATTTCTTTGGGGTAAAACGTTTTAAACGTTTTTCAATCGTCATCGTGCAACATATTTTTCCTGATTGCGGGATGGCTGCACCTAAAGGTAAAAACGTTCCATTTCAACCGATTATTTTGGTGTTGAGGCTGATCCACATCGCAAATCAATAATCATTATCCGACTGAATTAACTGCATAAGCTCAGGGTTTGGATTAGGGGGCGATTTGAAATAAATAGTGCTCACAGGTGTATGTTATTGCAAGGATGTAATATAGACAGGATTACTATCCCTTTCCCGCACAGTGTAACATGTAGGGAGGCTTGACATGTTAGCTTTTATGTGCATTTACAATTACAATATTGTCGTTGTGTGTGTATTGGGGTGTTTTGTTGTAGTTTAAGTAGGTAATTTGGTGTACGTTGAATGGTTTCAATGTTTTGTGAGGCAATCTAAGCTGATTTTGGAACCGAGCCGCTAAGTATCATGGTAAGAAGAAGGCCAAGAATATCGCCTTGGACCCGAACCATATATAATAACGACAGAATGACACCTACGGGGAATCGTTAACTATTCATTAGGCTATAATGAACTTTTATAGTTATTCAAATTAATTAATATTCATATATGTTGTTATTCTATTAGATTAGAACTAATTTGCATATCCTTTTACGTGCGTAGCACAAGAAGGCATTGATAATTGAAGGCATTGATAAATGTAGGCATTGATAAAGCATGTAGACTCAATAGAAAAGACCTCTTATTACCGAAAACAAAAGCTGAAAAATATGAAAGCATCTTAACCTTCGTTCACTCACACAACCCAAATAACATCAATATGCCAATGTAGTTAACGGGTCCATCCATATGCTCAAAAAGAGTGATAAAATGTTTAAGGTTTTAAAAGGCACACAAGTAATAATGAGCAGACGTCAAACGCCAAACCTAAAAAGATTACAACTAGAGCTGCTTTATCAAATGCAAAGGTTGTAAAAGCCAATGTGCAAAGACAAACGCTGTGGTACGTGTAAACACATCAAAGAGTGTTCAAATTACATTTAAAAACGGCATGTCATTTCAGATAAAAAATACCATGAATTGCAAGAGTAAAAACCTTGTTTATGTGATTACATGCAACGGTTGTCAGGAACATTATATTGGACAAACGGGTGATCATTAACACACGTATCAGAATTCATAAACAACAGATACGAGATCCTAGTACACGCCAAATCAGACTAAGTCAACACATCGACGAATGTACTGGAAATTCTAAATGTATGCAGCAATTTTCCGTAGTTCCAATATACAAAGTTCACAGTAATGACAAATCAAAGCGCCTTTGTATGGAGAGTTGCTTAATTGAGATATTCAGACCAAAACTTAATAGTGTTTCAATCCGTTTTATAAAACACGGTTGTTTTAATTAGCTTTAATTAAAGTCTTTTTGTCAATTACGACGGCGACTGCGTATGCGTATAATGCACATACGCGTGCGTACTAATTAAACGCAAAATGCGCAAACAAATCACAGCCACGCGCACGCCGTACACTATGCGATAATTCTTTTGTAAACATTCGCATCTGAAGAGTAATAAATGAAACTGCAGTAATGTGATTTTCTGTGTTATAACTCCATTTATTTTGACTTTTAATATATATATATATATATATATATATATATATATATATATATATTATATATATATATAATACTACGTGAATCAAAATAAAATGTGCAAGGATTAAAGATGATCTTGACCTTAATGCAATCACTATATCATAGATTTGTTGTTGTTTTTTATCAAACACGTCTAACATACTTCCAAATGTTGAAAAAAGGAAAGAAATCGATTAAATAATAAGCCAGATATGATCAAATTTGTAAGCACACCCATTTTTTCGCCATTCCTATGGGATTTACACACATTAAACTTGTGTTTGTGAGAATGTACATCTATCACTATCATGATGCCTTTGTCAACTTAATGCTACATTTTCTTGATTATTTCAACTGCGGATGAATCAAATTTATTTATACCAATGTGCCAACTGATGTGACGAATCCAAACACCAATTCACCTGTTGCAGAGCAAGAAAACAAGATCTTCCGCATTGTTTAGGATATTTGCCAAGAGTTTAGTCCCATTTAAAAAATGGCATGAACACTTGTAGCTATACCTGGATTACAATAGTAGTGGTTGAAACCTTTTCATTTGCACATCAGGATAATTGGGTGAGTATTTTGTGTGACATTAAATTCTTTTGAAGATCAATGAAGGAATTATTGCTATTCAGAGACTCAATTAAAACAAAATAGCATGGGTCATCATACTTTCATAATGCTATGCCCGTATATCAACATTGACGTATTCTTTTCTTTGCTTAACTGTGTAAAATCCCATTGGAATGGAAGGAAAAAGGGGTGCTTACAAATTTGGTCATATCTGCCTGGCTATTTTTTAATGATTTTCTTTAATGTTGTCAACATTTGAAGGATATTAGATTTTGTATTAAAACAAAACAAATCTATGATTCAGTGACTTCTCAAGTCAAGTCACTGCAAAATTGCACAATTTTTTTGGATTCACGTAGTAATATATAATAGTTCGATCATCACATATTATCTATCTCACACAAATACGTGTTTCGCTTAAAATCGCAATGAAAATCTTCCCTTTGTAATACGATCAAAAACAGATCGATTGGCATCATTTACTCCAGGCAAGGAATACACCAAGAAAACACTTCAGAATTTTTATTCAGTGAAAAAAAAATGGTGGTTATTTAGCGAACACTGGTTTAATATGCTGTAAACTTATAGAACAGTATGTGACGAAGATTTTTTTGTTTCAAACGATTTCTGAGATAGGAACACAGGATAGACCAGTAGTGACGTAGCATCAATGTATGTAAAAAAGGCGCAATGGTCGTATCAGTGCATCACCTGTGATCTATGTCAGATATAGCGCGTATGTGACGCAGATTTGATATAGATTCGGTTATGTGATGAAGATATACGTGCGCCTTAGCGATTTCGATTTCTTAGATAGAACACAGATAGCTCGGTATTGTAACGTATTCTCGCCGTGTAAAGTACGCATGTAGGTTAGTTTTAATGCATCACGAGTGTCTATGTCAGATAGTGCTGTATGGAAAAAATAATGTGAATTAAATGCACATAGATCAAATTTGCCAATAAATATCTCATTAATTAAAGGCAGATCCAAGTCTGAAACTCTTTCATTAAGAAGAGTTTAACGTCATATTAACAATAACCTAATTTTCCTAAAAAATTAGTCCACAAATGAGTATAAGACACAATATGTGATGCAACCAAATATATATATATATGTATATTATATATATAATTAATATATATATATATATATTATATATAATATATATATATATATATTATATTATATGGGTTTGCATGTGCTGCACTGATGAGAACACAAGTTCGAAACGGTACTGTGGTCTGCAGATTGAGTATAGTCTCTATATATAATATTCTATATATATATATATATTATATATATATATATATATATATATATAATAATATTATATATTTGACCAAAAAGGTCATGACAAAAAATTTATTGGCATTTGCTGGCCGCCATTACAAAATCATCGATTATACACAGCCTGCTTGGTGATCAAGCCCCTCACGTTTCAACCGTCTGGTGAGGCATATCTATACCTCTACATAGTTCATCGGAGATTTACCAATTTAAGCACCGATACAAAAACGTTTTGAAAGGATAAAGCTTCGAATCTGTCAAGCATTTTGATGTCAAATTAAATTTTTGATATGGTTCCTTTCATTATTCCATGTAAAGTCAATGGGGGAATTTTAGCAATTTAGACTTCAAAAAGCAATGTTCTTCTCAACCTATGATGTCAGAAACTCACACCAATTGCTTTTGTATATTCTTCAAATATTGGCAAAGATCAAAATATATAATTTTTCTGAATTGCGAAGGACTTTTTTCAATTTTTGCAAAATTATTTTGGGGATGCAAAGCAGTAAATAGAATAGTCGTTCAGCCAGACAGGGCCAGTAGACATATAAAGAATATGAAAAGAAACAATTGTATCACTGTCGTGAAAGGCTCAATACAAGTGCAACTGATTAAATGTTATACAATTTACAAAGAGTTACTGAAGCATGCCACAAGAGTGGTGTAATGACCTGTCTATTTCCTTTCCTTTAAATTGAATCCCTTCGCAATTCAGCTACTAACATTACATTTTTTCTTGTTACGGTTATTTATTATTATCTCTGTATGTGTTTGTTTCTGACAAAATATTTGAGAAGAACATTGCTTCCAAAGTCATGTCTGAAATTGCCAAAATTCCCTTGACTTTACATGCAAAATTTACAATTCAAAGAACCAGTCCAAATTCATTTGACCTCAAATGCTGCCTTATCAGATTCTTTTATTGCAGCCAAGGGCCTAAATCCTACTCGCCGTGAAAAAGGGTCTTATGCCCACCCATATCATTACACAGACTGGTGGTCATATGGGCATGCACTCCCTATAATTTGGAAATTCCCCCCCCCCCCACTCTTGACTATATTTTACCTTATGGCCACTGGCTTACTGGTATTTTGCGAAACGAAACAAAAACGAAACAGAACTCCAATTGGATTACAAACACGCTTTATAATATTCCTTAGCATGCATACCGTGGCTTTAACGGAATAAAGCGTGTAATCCAATTGGAGTTCTTGTTTCGTTTCGTTTTCGCAAAAATCCACGTAAGCCTATGCACCTTGCCACAAAAAGAAAGTCGTCATGCGTTCACAGTTGCCGCCAACATTGGTCAAATGTCGTTATTTGTGATTTCTGAAATAATAACGATTGTTGCCAAGATTATGGCCGTTTTAATGTCAACCGTGTTTCTGAAACACGTGCAAGAAATGGCCGAGATAGAAGGACGTCGAAACTACAAATGCCGTCCGATAAAACTGGCACTTTTTAAAGAAATACTAATCAATATGCACGCATTCTTGATTCCGAACTCTCTTTGAATTTACACCAACACACAGCTACAAATTTTGAACTCATACTGACATCCTTGGCAAAAAAAGCAGAAATGTGTTTAAACACAGAATAGCACAGAATCATTAGCATTTTTTAGGGTTGTAGATTGAACTTAACTTACACTTTGTGCCGCAAATATGCTTCTCGGGCCTTTTTGATATATCCTTATCACTTACGTCCCCTAGAGGAAAATAACAACCAACCTGACGATCACCGCAAAAAGGGAGGTAGCGTTAATTGACTTGTTAGATGTAGGACCAATTTCCCCCTAAACACAAGGCAGGGGTCCGCTCCGTGATTTTTGAAAAGTGGCAAAAAATGGCATTTCGGGATTTAAGGGATATGCGATAAATATGACAAACAGATGCAAACAAGTACTGGATGATGAACTTCCATATTTTATTTTACTCATTGTAGGTATGCCTCTGCTCGTACATTTAACATTCTGTTTGAACCCGCTAATCGTGCAACCTGTCAGGCTTGGTCAAAGCCGAAAGGCTAGAGCCGCTAGACGGATGGTCGTTGATTGCCGTGCACTGAATTCTATTTTCTTCACAAAAGCATGCGCAGAAACTTCCAAGATGTGTACTCAACCACATAGCCCTTGGACTTGTACACTAAAACCGTATGATTGCGAATAGAATTTAATTGTGGTTCTGGATGGTGCAACCGTTATATCGTCTCCGTAAAATGTTCGAATTGTGTTGTTTTCTTGCATCTTTACAGATTTGCTGTTTGATTTAGCTGATTTTATATGCAACGAGTGCAATATTGGAAGGGATCATGGATTATTGTGTGAAAATTTGCTACTATCGCTGAATATGAGATCTACAAAAATATACAAGGCATCTTGGCTGTAGTTAGTCTATTGTACCGTGGTAACTCCTGGTGTTTGTAGTAATGCCCATAATGTTGGTTGGTACCGCGTGAAGTTTATGAGAAACGTAACCAATATTTATGGGTGAAAACAGTCAATTGCATGACGGTCTCTCCTGATAAGGCTTTCATACAGTACATAGGAGAACGACATCATCTCTTCCGTTTACGATTTCTTCGCTTTTCCTTTACACGACGTCGGATGTTCAGTGCCAAATTTTCTTATATATCTTAGTACAATGCTCTCTCTGACGGTTGGACTCTGGTCGTCAAGAAGATACCTTGCCACATTGCCACCACACTTGCATCGCAATAGCAACAAGACTCGCGCAATGTATGGTTGTGGGTGTTCTGGATAGTATCACTCGCATTTGCATCATTAGCTACACCTTATCGCCGATAAATGTCTGCATTTTTCTACAAATGATACTGTGATCGAGATGCAGATTCCTTATTGGCAACGTCTTTTGTCATCGGTGTGCAGGAGCATCGTATTTGCGGATTTCTTCCAGTCTTAATTAGCTTACTTTCAAATAACTATTATGTATACGTTAATTATTTATAACTAGTAAAGTAAGACTAAATTTTCCGCTGAAGATAATTACATGACCACGGCAACGGGACGCCACTAACAACAGGATGTCCCACGCGTAATGCGGTGTTAAGATGGAATCATCAATGGATTATATCTTCTTCTGGTTGACACGTTTTCACTCGCCAAAAAACATAGAGAGTATTTGGAACTTCTTCGGTGGTTCTAATTTTCTCAACAAAGTCCGTGAACCATCTAGGATGGGCCGGACGAGTTCTTTCTATCAACCTCTGCATTAAATCCTCTTATATACAATGACAGCAAATCCGCGTTACAGGTGGCATTTCAGCAAGTTTTCCGATTGAAGGAAATTAAGGCGAAAATATCCAGAATCACCTCTTCAAAATGACATCACAATTAACAAATAGCACGAAAATGTAGTTGACCTGGACATTCCCTTTAAAAACTACCAGTTGGAACGGATGCCTAAGTAACTAAGAGGACGCCAAGTAAAGATATTATTCGTATTGTAAACAAAGGCTGTCTTGATGAAGTATATTCGGTACTTAAATAGCTTAAGGCAAAAGTGCTATACATCACGGTGTCGGCGTTGATACGTTCTTAACTGTAACCACAAGTAAAAACTGCTTTATGGTGCAATGCCTATCTAGCCGCCTGTTATCCCGGCCCAGAGCGCAACAAATATAATCCGGTTTAGTAATCATCTGCGAATGAAGTCATCTTTGGGTTGTTACCCGTATAAAATAGTTTCGGAAAAGTAATGACACCCCTTTATACCTCTACTTAGACAAAGTATGGTTGTCGTCCCCACCTACCAAAAATGCGAGATTTGAACTTTGTTGTATTTTCAAGTCACGCCAGTATTTTTTGGGGGGGCTGAATGATTGTATCATGATAATGATGATATGAACAATACGGCTACGGTGTGTTTGTATGGGACCCATTCCCTACTACAAGAGGCGTACTCTCATTAACAATCGAATTCCAATGAAACTGTAAAAATAACCTGCGTTAAATATGAGAAAAGGGCCTGTTGCAAGCATATCATGTACATTAAAAAGTGAACAAAGATCGAATGTCTAAGCGTTATAGTTATTATGAGTCCAATTTGACCTTTGAAGGGGCGCACACCATTAAATAACGCTACTTGAAATCCACGTAAAAATACCACATCGCGCCCGATGATTTGCCACCCCGCGTGACCATATTTTGAATAGTATGAATTCATTTCCCGATAGATCACCACTAAAACTTTCGAATAAGTTTAATTTTGATATCATTAGTAGAGATTTAAGAAAAGGGCCGATGAAAAAGCGCCACCATATTTTGAGCCGACGTGCACTCCTCATAGCCCTTTTCGACCAGGGCCGGAAGTCGAGGGCATAGTTTCTACCACCGACTCGAATTTCCAAAATTTGGGATCATCTCAGCGATGGTCAAGCTATACTCTGTCATTTTATTAAATATAACACACTACACTAGGAAAACCGTCCCTAAAGGAGGAAAAATATGCTCAAACCATGTTTTGTCATTTACCGGAACTACATACACCCATTACCCCACACGTGGAGTGAGTTAGTGTTGTGCGTCCTTCGAACACACTGGAAAACATTGTTTGTTTTGGATTTTTTCTTGATTTTGACAAATATGGACGTTTCAGTTTTTAAGAAAAAGCTGTCTTTTGCTTCCCACGACACATGAAAAAGGAGTTATGGTCTCCAAGTAAATGATATTATTCTAAAACATCCCATTTTTGTGCATTTTGGTGCTCTTTACTGCGTTTACCCCAAGAAATACAGCTGTTAAAACAGTTTGTGGAAACGTAAGGATGCTTTGTGAGATTCAAACATCTTTGAATTATCTAAAGAATTGTAAATAATACATCGAACAATCACTTCAAGTAATGATATGCTTTTTCACTGACCCCCCCCCGCATGGATGTCACTATAGCGCGGGTAAGACAGGATTGCCGTGCAAATAATAAGGGGTTGGGGTGGGTTTTAGGTTTAGGGTTAAAATTCTTACAAGAAACATTTCATTTTTTTCACTCTTTCATTTTAAATGATTTCAGTAAAAGTCAAGAAAACCTACAATGTTGTTTCTTCTTGAAAATACCTCTAGGGTTTGGGTGGGCTTAAATGACAATGTTAAAACTCGACGCACGCTTTTTTGGTCCAAAAATGAAGGGAACGCGGTTTTGACATCTCGCTTCATCTTTGAAAACAAGAAACAAAGCGACTTGGGACTTGATAAACTAGCTATTCAATTAGCCTTTTATAGTCATAAAACACACACCCGTCATTTACATGAATTTCAAGGTACTTCTTTGATGTTCGCGAGCTGTCAAACAATCATATCTCAATCAGGATTTGAGACAAATTGCAGTCATAGCGAAAAAACACGGCATAAATGACCATGTTCATGAGACATGTCTTCAAGCGATTGCCTTTGTTAAATCGTTAAAAATTGGATCTTTTCAAATTGCGATTTGGTCAAATATAGTGTACTAATGTAAAATCTCAAAAAATTACACAAATCATGAGGTCTTTGACCAGACTCGAAATAGCAAAAAATTCCACACTCCCGTTATGAGGTTTAGAAGGGCGCACCACCACGAAATAATCGCTCCATTGAAATAACGTAAAATACCACATCGCGCCCGCTGGTTTGCACCCCGCGTGACAATAGTTTGATATTATATTTCATTTCCCTATAGATCACAACTAAAACTTTCGAATAAGTTTCATTTTTCTTGATATCTTTCCTAGTAGGAGATTTTAGAAAAGGGCATATGAACAACGCCAAACCACTAGTTTGAAGCCGAACGGTACGCTCATAGCCGCTTTCGACCAGGGCCGAAGTCGAGGGACTAGTTTCTACACAGAACAAACAACCGATCGAATTTTCCAAATTTTTGATAATCTCAGCGATGGTCAAGCTAACTCTTTCACTTTTATTATATAACACCCTCACTATGAACCGGTCCCCAAAGGACTGCAAAATATCTCAAACATGTTTTGTGGTCATTTTAAACCGGAACTACCTACTACCATTCCACACGTGAGGATTTGATGTTGTTGCGCCCTCGAACCACTTTGACAAAACATTGTTTTTGGATTTTTTCCTTGATTTTTGAAAATATGGACGTTTTTAAAAGAAAAGTGTCATTTTTTTCTTGCTCCACGACACATGAACCGGAGTTATATGGGTCTCCAAGTAAATTGATATTTATTCTAAAATATCCCATTTTTGTGCATTTTTGGTGCGCTTTACTTACTGCCGTTTACCTACCCAAAGAAATACAGCTGTTAAAACAAAACAAAACACGTTTTTGTGGAACTAAGTAATGATTTGTGAGATTCAAACTCTTTTGATATCTCTTTCAAGAAATGTAAATAATACTCGGAACACATCCCCTTAAGTAATGGATATGCTTTATTCACTGCACCCCCCCCCCCCCCGCATCGGCTGTCACTATAGTGCATGTAGGACAGGATTGCGTGCAAATAATAAGGGGTGGGTGGGGGGGGGAAACTAGTAATTTTCGTCTTGTGATGAGCTCTTTTTATACATTCTTCTTCTTACACATATTTCATATTAAAGTCAATGAAAACCTACAATGTTGTTGTCTTCTTGAAAATACCTCGAGGGAGGGGTGGTGGAGTATAAATTCCAATGTTAAAAACTCGACGCACGCTTTTTGTCAAAAAATGAAGGGAAACGCGGTTTTGAAATCGCTCTCTTGAAACAAGAAACAAAGCGACTTGGACTTGAGAACTCTATTTCAATAGCCTTTATAGCATAAAACACACACCACGTCATTACATTGAATATTTCATGTACTTCTTTGATTTCGCGAAGTGTCAACAATTCCAGTATACCAATCAGGATTTGAGACAAATATGCAGTCCATAGCGAAAACACGGCAGAAATCGACCATTTTCATGAGCACCTTGTCTTCAAGCGATTTCCTTTGTTAAATCGTTAAAAATGGATTTGTTCGCAAAATGCGATTTGGTCTGAAATATAGATGTCTAATGTAAAATCTCAAAAAATTAAACAACTCTGAGGTCTTTGCAGACTCGAATTCGCAAAAATTCACACTCCCGTATGAAGTTTAGAAGGGCGCACACCAATACTAAAAATCGCTCCATTGAAATCCACGTAAAAATACCACATCGCGCCCGTTGTTTTGCACCCGCGTGACAATATATTTTGAAATTATGAATTCATTCTTTTGCAAAAAAAGAAAAAAACTAAAAAATCAATAAAATAACAAAATATTTTGATATAATTTTAGTATAGATTTTAAGACAGAAAAGGGGCATATGAACCAGGCCACCATAGTTTGAGCAGACAGTGGAGCCTCATAGCCGCTTTCGACAGGGCGGGAAGTCGAGTGACTCATAGTTTCTACACCTGAATGAATTTCAAATTTGTGATAATCTCAGCGATGATCGAGCTGTACTCTTTCACTTTATTATATATAACACCCTCACTAGGGAACCGGTCCCCAAAGGACGGCAAAAATATCTCAAAAGTTTTGTCATGTACCGGCCAACTACCTGCAATTCCCCAAACGTGGAGTGATTTTAGTGTTGTGCGCCCTTATTGTCTTGAGGCAAAATGGAAAGTCCCAAATCGGCGGCTGAAGCAAGACCAACGGACAGTTACTTTTTGTCGAAATTAGTTTTGGTGAATTTTGAAGAGGTATTCGCGCATATGTAAGCTAGTGTGAGGTATGTGAAGTGATTAAAAAATTTCTTGGAAAAGAAGATGCGCATTCCAGCTTAATGCAGATCAAAGTAAGAAAAAAAAAAATAAAAAAAAAAAAAAAAAAACAAAACAAACATAAAAAACTGCCACTTAAGTTTGTTTTGGTAAATGTCGTTGCGTCATTGGTTTTTTTGTTTGTTTTGTTTTGTTTTTTTCGTGTTTTAGTGTAGTGGCATTACGTTGGTCTGGCCAGTAAGCATTTGCCCTTTTCAGTGCAAGACCAACGTTAAGTGCTACACTTACGTTGGTCTAAGCTTGCACTTACGTTGGTTTGCATTAATAACAAGACAATACTGATTTCACTGAGTTCTTTCTTGTAAATCAATATGTAATAACGTGATTAGGAGGACATAATGTCATTTATATCATACAAATACATTTCTTATTTTATTACCTGCTATAGTTATGGGCACACTAGCTATAGAAGCCAACAAACACAAAATGTTCTTCCTGTAAATTAGTTCAAAATGCACTTACGTGGTCGTGCATTCAGCCGAAGAAATATGACCGAATGATATATTTTCCCTACCACAAATAGAGGCAGTCAATACTGGTTTTGATATCTTGATATCACCTGGTTCTTCTCAAGACAAGAAGTTACTAAAACAATGTATGGCCCAAAGTACTGTTGTAATGTCTTACCAATACCCGAATAAGATATAGTCCCGCGTAATACTATTACCACGACAAAAGGGAAAAGTGGGGCAGCATCCGTAAGTGTTGTTTGTCTATCGCTAGAATAAATGTTGCTTTCAATTATAAACCAAAAATAAAGAAATGCAAGTACATTTTTGGAAAGGGGCGCCCCAAGTTTCAGAAAAAGGAGGATTTGTGACAGTTGCCATCGGTAATGGGAATAAACTATTAATTGTGAATGGTAAAGCTCGACTTGTCTATGTATCGCAAAAGAAGCAATTTTGTAAAATAGAATAATATCGGAGATCACGATAATAATTCAAAGGGCTGCCGAAAGTCCTTTCAATATGAAAATAGGCGGGAAATTGGTTCATCTTTATGTGTTCAGTTGTTCAGGGGCAAGTCAAGTTAGAGGTTTCTTGAGGTGGCACTATATTTTACAATGGACTGACAGAAAGTTGGCGTTTCCACCAGTGGCGGCGCCTGACCTCTTTTTCTGGGGGGCAACGGGGGGGTGGGGCAAAAGTGAAATTCTTGGGGGGGGCAAACAAAAAGTGAAATTTTCTGGGGGGCAAAAAATATGCGAAAATTTGGAATTTTTTCCAATTTTGGCCCAAAATCGCTGATTTTGGCCCAAATCACTGATTTTGCCCCAAATCCTTCAGTTTTCTTTCGAACGGGGGGGAGGGCAAAATGGGGGGCAAGAAAAAATTGGGGGGGGGGGCAAATGCCCCCCATGCCCTTCCCTGGCGCCGCCACTGTGTCCACCTCCCCGTTAAAATTTCAATCGGATATAACGATCCTAATTACAAAAAATCGCTATTTTGTGACAAATACGCACTTTCGAGTACATCGCCGGTGTAGAGTTTACGAGAAAATTACCAACATTACTGCAGCAAATATTTCAAATTTTGAAAATGAGAGCGCTCTTCAAAAACATGTGTGGTACTAACCCTAAACATAATGCAAAAGTCTAAGAAAGGTCAAATAACGAATATGTACCTTCTTTATACCTTTGTGTAGAAAGATTGGACTGCCTGCTGATAGAAAATATTACACGGTCAGAATTACTGCAAGTCCTTGTAATAGTGTCCCCCTTACCTAGATATTTGCTGGTACCGAGATTCTCAAAGGAGTCTAACTTTAGACCTGGGTTTAAACCAGGCTGCCTAAATTGAGTTGACTTTTTTTCCTTCAAAATACTGTGAAAGTTTAAATGTAAAGGGCTAGAAAACTCCTCATGAATGGGCCATTCTTGGCCCATTCCTGAGGAAATTTTATCACCATTACAGCCACATTTTAGAGTGTTTGGAAGAAAATAAGGTCCACTCATGTTTCAGGACTAACCCTGTTTAAACCATGTCTACAAGTTAGACTCCCTTTCAGACTACCAGCCATTGTTGTTTTGCCATTGTATTGACCTGCCCAGACCATCGTTTATTTCAACACGTCTACAAGGTCCGGTTTATTCCGTATATGTGCTGGTATCTCGGATACGCATTGGGGACCCTCCAACCAAAGTCAATGGGCTACCTTGACACAAGTAAATTGCATTTTACCTGGACCCAAATTCAGATTTTGTAGGTTATTATATTGAAAGAGTAAGTTGAATGGAAAAAAATTAGTGTCAAAGGTCATGTCATTTGCATAATAAGTGGGACCATGGTGCGATTTTAGGGTGGGCGGGTGGGTATTGGTTACGGTGTTTTACATTCGCAAACAACCTGTTGTGTTATTAAAGTGCTGCTGAAATTTTGGGAACAAAAATTTATAAAATCATCAAAATGGGCATTTTGAAGGGGCAATATTTAAAAAAAAACATTCCTAATTCATATTTTTTAAATGGAGCAAAATTTCAAAGCCATCTCGGATGACAAAGGAAGATAGTGTCCAAAGTTGGTGCTTACAGCTCTTGACGTTTTAAAATGGAACAGCGTAAATTAACACCGTACACGTAAAAAACAGCATGAAACCTAGAAACATTTTTTTGCTAAAATATAAAAAAAGTAGGATTCGTAGTTAATGATTTCCAATCTATTTCAAATATCTATTTCAATTTTAACTTCAGTTGTATTTGTTGGTACAGTAAAAACGGGTCCTTTCCATTTATTTTTTACAGGAACAGTGTTAACTATCGTCCCTTGAATGACCAAAAAACAAGTACATAATAAATAATTGTCTTAGGTTATTTTGTTTTTTGCAAAGTGGGTAATATGATCATGAAAAATGTGCTCAATTTAAGACAATTTAATTTGCCCTAACTTGGAACCGATGACCCCGATTTGAGCCATTTCCTGATGCTGCCATTACTTAATTCACTCAGTCCTGTTGGCGACTGTGTTCCCCACAGATAATATTTTTTTTCAAATATTTCACAAATTTAACAAATATGCATTAATGACCCAATGGAATCAGCATTATTCAAAATTAGTCCATCAAGCCCCATTTCATTGGTCTTTAGTGATTTCTGGGATGATCTGTTCTGGAAGTTCACGTAAGTACGTACAATTCAAAATTCAAAGGTGTCAAATTAGGTGGTAATATTTCTATACTACATGTAGTTCATGAACAAATACTGAACTTCACGTCGACTATCAGATTTTGTAGATATGACAAAATATTTAAAAAAATGATATGTCGGCGGACGAACATTCCCAAAACTGCAACTTTCACAACACCTTCTTCTTATGGTGTATGATAAAGTTTGACATTTTGAAGTTGAAATAGTAACTCCTTCGATTTCAACGTCGGTCTTTTCAGAATCTGTGTTCCTATTTAAGAAATATTTCATCGTCGTGTATGTAGAACTTGAAATATTTCACAGCAAATCTTGCAACATACATATGTGCACTAAGAGCAATTGTGACTGAAAACTCACTATGAGTTACAATGTGCTAATCCACCCAAGGACACAGTTCAGTGGGTTGTACTCTTGTACATACATTACATGAACTGACTTGTGTGATATGGGTATATATATCATACCCAAAAACCCAAGGGTATATCTTTCTAAATACATGGTGAATGAAAGCATACTGAACTCTGCCAAGGGAATCGAGGCTTTATTAGCTATTGTGACTAGCAACTCAAAAAAGAACCCTTTCTTTTGTGAATACGTCCGATTGGAGGGGGTGTTTTGTGATTTGTCATGTAAGGATACGAGAATGCGATTACATTACATTAATCTTACACTTCTATCAGAGATACTTCGAATACACTTAATTCCAAATTCAAAAGCCTGAATAATTTAGTTCTGAGTTCTCAAAGTCTCTAAAATCTATTTCCGCAGCTACGGAATTGCCCATCTATCGGGGTTGAAAGGGATAAATGGAAAACATGATCATTGTTCGGAAACGAAAAGACCGGGCGAAAAGACTACCAAATAGCTAAAAAAATAACGTATATATTCTACAATTACTGCCTAGCCTTATCCCCAGCCCCAGGCATGTGTAAGGTTTTCTAATCAAGTACAGATTAACCATATGACGTGCCCCAAAAGTACAGGCTCCCGGCATTTTTATAATCTCAATAGCATTCGCGGAATTTTAATGGTAGGAACATAGCGGTGTATGTTTTAATCCATCCTTAGAGGTTGATTGTACATGAAGATGTAGGAAAATAAATGTACCTGGAGAAATTTACTGTAATAGGAATATGAGCAAATGAAATATGCATGGGAAAAGTCAAGGGAATTACGGACCTACTGAGTCTTTTCCTGCCAAAGAACATTGAATTAAACATATGTAAAAGATGAGCATACACTAGTGAGTTGAGTGAACAGTCGTTTCAAGGGGTTATGTACAATGGCAACGTAATTGAAATGAATTGCCTGCACAAACAAAATCCTTGGCATAGCATAATAGGTAATTGCTCAAACTGGTAATCAATTAGTGGCATTGATGATGAGTAGGAATAATAAGATAAACTACAGTTGATATGACTCAACATTCGATAATAAATGTATAGTTCTTTAAAGAAAATACGTTCTGAAACATAACAAGCAGTATAAAAGTAACGTGGCTATACACACCATGACCAATATTTTGTGTAGTATTCATCATCATATAAATAGGGAGACTAATTACGAAATTATATACAATGAACGAGAAAAATAAAAGTTGGCTGAATCGGGATTCGCACAGGAGATTTATGTATAGCAAATCCAGTGCTCCAGTCATTAGATGGGCGATCTCTCTCAACTGAAATTTTTGCTTTGCCAAGATGTTAGTCAGATATGGCACACCACAGCAGGCAAACCTTTATTGAGTTCACAGCTACACTGAAAACATTAATTTGTCACGAAAAGGGTCTTATTTGACAAATTAAAAAATTGTCATGCAAATTAATTTTTGATCATTCAAGAAAATAAAACTAAAAATGTTTTCATAATGTTCAATGATTTTTATCATCACAGATATTTCATGACTTACAAAATTTCACTTTCTAAAATTGCATGACAAATTAATGAATGACATAATTGTCATTAATTTGTCATTTCTAGTGCATTACAATTTAAATTGAGTGTATGACAAATTAAATAACGAATTATGAAATTATAGAGTGTTATTAAATTAGTCAATTAGTCATTTCCATCAAAATTTCAAATTATGAATGTATTATTTGTCATTTAGTTTGTCATGTAATTTGTAATGTACTAAAATGACAAGTTAACAACACTTTTGTCATTCATTAATTTGTCATGCAATTTTAAAAAGTAAAATTTCGTAAGTCATGAAAAATATCTGTGATGATAAATATTATTTTGAAAAGCTGATAGTTGTTAATCGAACATTATGAAAACATTTTCTTGAATGATCAAAAAATTCATTTGCATGAAAATGTTTTAATTTGTCAAATAAGACCTTTACGTGACAAATCAATGTTTCAGTGTCATGCTGAGTTTACTTCTCTATCGATTAAGATTACCGGCACGTATATAAAATTTAACTCTAATAATACATCATCTTTGCTACCCCCCCATATGCCGTGCAGTTTACCGTTATGGATGAGTGCGTGGTCAGCGGTTAGAGAGCTTGCCTTTGGACCCAACGGTCCGGGTTCAAATCAATCTCAGTGGGGCACTTGCTGGATTTTTCTAGGTATCAATTCTGGAGTTTTGATTTGGAGAGGAGCTTTGATTTAAAATAGAATTGCCACTCTCCTCATGGTTCATTTGATTGGGCAATGAACCATGAAAGCTCTCCTGTAGCCCATTGTGTGTGTCTCGTCAATGTTTTGATGTAGCAGACAGGGCGCTGATTTTAAGCTCTGCCATTTGGTAAAGTTCTTTTGGTCTCTGTCAAAAAAAAAAAAATGTGTAAATTAAATAATTTAAGGCTGTGATACTTGGGTTATCGTGTAAAGCGCTGATATAATGGCATGAGAAATATAATAGAAAGAATAGAATAGAAGTTTTAACCGCCCATATGTCCAGTTCACTGCCATTATGAAGTGTGTTAAGACCTGCATAAATTGTCTGTTTAAAACAATTATGCTAAAATGTCTATGTAATGTTCAATCACAATTATTCTTTCATTCTTTCCATCATCACACACACTATTTCTATGACTTATTAAAATTATGCTTTAATTTGGCATAAAAAATATGATTACATTATGCCATTAATTTATTTATTTTGTGATTACAAATTAACATTGACAAACTAAATGAACAATAGTATTAAAATTAACAAACTATACATTCTTAATTCATTTAATTTGTAACACACTAAAATTTAATTTACTGCACTAGTCATTAATAATAAAAAATCAATTGTGTCCATTAATTAAGACAAATTTGAAATTTAGCAAATTTTTAAAAATTGAACATTTTAAGTTAATTAACAGTTAATTTGAATTAAAATTTAAATTTTAAGTAAATAAATTTCTTGAAAGATTCAAAATATCATTTGTGCATGACGAATTTTTTGTGGTAAATTAATTTCTTTAGTGCAGAGTCCATCGGTCTGTTGTGTCGCGTTCGCCGTTGTGCACTGAACGCATAAAATATTGTTTTATGAGGCACTAAAGCCGAGAGCCTCTTCTATAAGGTCCATGCTTCATTTCAAGCTACTGGTGTAAAAAACAACCTTGACCCAGTTTTGTCCGCCGCCATTTTGAATTTTTTTAGATACATATTCATTTGTCTTTAATTTGCAAAAAGATAATTCGTATCGGTTAGGTATAGACAGAGCTACAGTTGCTTGAATCAAGTAGTCTGTATTGTGCTCCACGGATTACATTAAAAATGACGGCGTTTCAGCGAGGCAATCAGTGTCCAGAGAAAACCAGCAATCTATTGACTGCCGAATAAATGAACGCTATGTAAAACCCCACAAAATTCAGTCACAATTGATCATCGATGTCCTCTTACGTTCTACTTCTCATCACCCCCATACAAAAATTTGAAATATAAATAAACTGATATATGTATCGTTTCTGGAGGAGTTGAATGAAGCATACCATTATGAAGGAACAGGAAATCGGTGACTAACCTTCGAGGTTTAAAAGTATGGTCTATATTTGTAAACCAAAAGATGTCACATCTTGAAAACGTGGTTAAATAAAACTTACGATTATCAATATCTTTTACACCCTTAAGGTACCACTAGCGTACAGTATTCTAGCGGCCAAGCTTAAAATGCAAAGCATTCATTTTATCATAAACATGGGTAAGCCTCATGTTATTATAATCTATTTCTTCATTTTTTTCAAACAGTGAATATATTTTCTTGAATATGTTTTTTTACCCACCCTGATCCCGGTTACGGAAATGTAGAGATACTTCTTTGTAGACGTTTCTCTTTCAACAATCACTTCCTCTCTGAAACCTGACTGGAGACAAACACGATGGATTGTATAAAGTGTCGACTGTGAACACCAAAAAATATTGCAGTGAAATTGTGTATGCGGTTGTCCATACATAACGACAAGAGAATGTGGTTTTTAAAACTTCAAACCCAAAGGATTAGACGTGCACTTTTAAAAGTGCCCATAGACTTGCAGAGTTTGAAAATAATGTTTTAATGGTACTTGAACATGTAAAAAATGCCATCTACATGTTATTATCGGACTTAAAACTTTCTTTATACATTTAGAGTTTAAACTAATTTCCCAATTTTTGTTGCTCAAATATACGCATTTTGTTCTATTTACAGCCCCTCACATTTCACACTGATTTTAAGGATTTTTTTGCATTTTCAGGTTTTTTTTTCACTGAAGTTTATTTCACTAAGTTTCAGGTCTGTATCCTCGAGGTTCACGGTGTAACTCAAAAATACCACCGGATATATTTGAAAACTGTATTTTAGTATTAAAAGGCTTATTGATTGATCTAAAAGAAAGTTTGGCCACATAAACTTTTTAATTGCAAATTTGGAATAGCATAAATACGCCAAGAAATACCATTAAAAACACTCTATTCATTTAAAAAATTGGAGAGCCTTCTGTAGTTGTTCGTTGTGTGTTTCAAAATATATATATTAAAAAACGTGTTTTTGGTTTATACTCAGTTCAAAGTGAAATGTTAAAATACAAAATATTACGTTTTAGTATAGTTTTCTTGCCCCCCCCCCCCTTATCTTTTTCTGACGTTTACAATGTTTCCGGTAAATGTTTTGAAGTAAAGAAACAAGCGCATAACACGTGTTTAGGGTGATTTTGTACAAGGTCAAAATACGATATTTTATGAAGGTCGTTTTACAAGTATGTTGAAATACATGCCTCTCCCAACCCGATATTTTGCTCCAAATTTTTATTCCTCTATTCTCCTATATTCTATAAATCACTGAACAAATTAAACGAAACACCTTTACATTTCATCCTTTAATTATTTTTAATTAATGCACAATGACTAGTATGTTTATTTACTTAAATATGTGACGTAACTGATACGTGCCCACAATTTAAAGTTAACAAAAGCAACTTGGTCATCGATTGTCCGAATCTCATCAAAGGAGGTACAGGGCTGTTAATGTGCCCGCCCAATAATGAAATGTATCGAAGATCATTGCGAAATATGCATATTAAGTACCTCATTTGCATAATTCCAATCTTTCGACTTAGAAAGCTCGTTAACAGCGCAACTTGGTCACAATATCCGAATCCCATCAAACTTGGTACGTACGGGGTTGTTATTATGCCGAATTGCGAACTACAGTGAAGGTCATTGCATGCAAGATGTGCATATTGAGTATCTCATTATTCCAGAATGCACCAGTCCTGGATAATTCAGCGGACTACCTATATCATACGAATATAGTGATCGCGAAAGCCGAGAACCGCAAATTCTATTTTATACCATCTATGCCTATTTTTCCCGATCCATGCGGACGGAAATTCAAGTTCAACGTCAGAAAAAAATACACTACTTAAGGTAAAACTAAAAACAATACTTCCCTTTTATGATTATTTCATTGTAAAGTATAGACACAGTTGATTTTAAAATATACTCTATAAAATAACTAGAACAAAAATAGTGCAGTAAGTTCCCTCTATCCTATTTCAAGGTCAGATCATTTAGCTTTATCGCTGAAAATGCATAAGGCAAAGTAAAATGTATATATTTATTCGTTCTTATTTACAAAAACTGGGGAGACAATTCAATGCACAACATTGCTCTCCCATGGTACCCAGGTCGTACATAAAAGACAAAACAAGATAAATACTTACATAAACAAATAAAATTATTAAGATACCAATTAATGACATAATATCTTACAAGCATAAAAAATAGACGATTCCCACCTTCATACCCACCCACCCACCCATACCTCAACGAAAAATGAAGAATAAAAAGAATTTCAAACATCAACCCCACCCACCCACCCACCCAACACTAACCCATGGGAACCATAAAGCATGCACAAACTTGAAGCCATCTCTTCCAACCTCACCAAGAAACCTGACAAACCCCCATCCCTAAAAATCCCCAGCCAAAAATATACCTCAGCACCCAATTTCACCCCAAAAAAGGCACCCATCCACACTCATACACACATCAAACACGCAACAACACAACACACACACTCAACTGCACACATACACATGTCAACCCCCAATCTTAAAGCTATGTAAAACTCGTCCATTATTGATTAATGTATTTATTTTTTTATTTTTTTATTTTTTTATTTTTTCCCCCGGTTGTTTTAATATTTTTTAGCAATATCCGTTTTCAAAGTTAATTATTTGCTATATCTTGGCAATAATGATACTAAATGTAGTAGGTACACTCACAGAAAATTATGGCAGTTTACAACCACGTTTGCAGTTTAGCGATCGTTTGCGTTCCAAATAAAAAGAATTACTTTGTGACTAGCATAGGTATAGTAAACTGACGGAATGGGCATACATACAGGAAACAACTCAATGTCAAATTTCACAGAACAGTTTTAACAATGACTTGACATTCTACAAGTGCACTAATTATAATGCTCAATCCTACGTCTTAATCGCGGCTCTCGTACCATGCCGTTGACAGAGATGTAGTAAGCAGAACTGGTATCGTAATCTTTCTCCGAAATAAAGAGTCCTCGAGACTGACAAGTACTTTCTACGTCAGTGAAAACTCGGTGCTATAAATCTGTTTATACCTTGTTTTTTCTTTAAAATAGAATAGTATCTATATAGTAAAAGTCCCCCAGAAGTAGCTATTTTTTCCTCCCATACTAATCAACAATAATTATGCGATCCGTTAAGTAAGATGGCTTCCGCCGGCATTCTTTGTTCAATATGCAACTTACAACAACCATTAGTATTCAAATAATTAAGACTAAATCTATAGCGCACCATATTCACCATGGTCTAATCACTTTCCAACGTTGAAGTTCACGAATTGGTAGGTTTTTGTTGGGTCAGTGGATTATGGAATTATTTAGTTCGTAATGTCAAATACTTCATATTATTCAAACATATACTGAATGCATATGGTATCTTAACCATATTAAGAGTTTAGAGGTTTATTGCGTTTTTTTGATACATGGATTTTAACGACACATACAGATTTAGATTAATCCATGATCTATCCAGCAGGAATGAGAATCTCAAAGCTTGGCGCGTGGGGGGGGGGGGATTAATGACATGATTGACGGAAAGGGGCATATTGACACTAACGTGTATAAGGTCTTGCGCACTCCTGTTAGTGTATAAGGGGTGCACGTGGACCCCCCCCCAAAAAAAAAAAAAAACACGTTGCCATTGATTTTTTTTAACGAAAATTCTGGTCATTGAATGGGATACAGCAACACGACCACAAAACAGGAAAAATGTCAAATCGTTGTAACGATTCAAAATGGCCGTCGAAAAACGATTGTTTGGGATTCCACCAATTCTCCCGCCGAAATGGAAAACTACTTTCCCGTAGGGGGCTTTTTACAATAAATTTGCTACATATGTAGACATAAATAGACTTGCATTGCTGCATTAAAATGGAAAAAATTACTCTGTACGATTTAAGGGGAAAAACAAGTTTTGAATATTGGCCAGCAAAATTCTTATTTAGGCTAAGTATCATAAACAAGTCATCCGATTTGATTTCCCACCAAAAATGCGCAACTGATAGCTAGGCAATTACAATAAAAGTTTGGGCAAGAAATGATTTGAGCGTAACTCTCGAAGACTTTTGTCAATTGAAATCAGTGATTACGACTCGAATTAACATAACAAGGTCTAACTCCCGTTAGTGTGGTAAGGGTCCAGTGGCCTCCTCAAAAACCACTCTACGTTTCCGGTGGATGTTTTTTACCAAAACCTGTCATAATTGCATACGGAAAAATGAAAATCGGGTATACAGATTCAAAATGGGGCGGTTCCAAAAACCGATTTTTTACCACCCAAAAATACAAAAAAAGCAACTTTCTCGACGGCATGAAATACAATTATATTATATTGCTTAAATAAAAATTCAAAAAAGTTACTCCAGTAACGATTGAATTTTTTTCACTAAAATATGCGAACTATAAAATTTTGGGCAACAAATAATTTACATTAAAACATTGGGGGCGTGCGAAAACAAAATACTGGGTGCACTGTATATGGACCTTCTTATGCACGCAATGTTAACTATTCAAAAAAGTAAACTGTACTTTAAAAAAACGAATAAGATGATTTCAAATATTTCAGATGTCTGTTTATTTCAAATGGTGAAAGTGCGATGATCATATTTCAGGCACTATCACACATAACAGCCACTTACGCTGATTAGACAGCAACGAACAGCTCTCGTTTAAGTAATTAAGAAGACATATTGGAAACATTCTAATTAATCTTCTGTAGTTATTTATAAGTGCGATATGTACGTTCTGCTCCGTGTAATTTTTCTATTAGTGATGAAAACTGGAAATTCAGCTTTAATTACATTTGGATCATTACTGATAGGCTTTTGTGGAAGCGCTTCAATTCTTTAATGGAATTCAATACATGGCTTTGGCTTCTCTTGAAACGCTTCCATTTACCTGGCTTTATTCAATGTGAAGGCTAAACGAAAGAAAACAAATAAAAAAGATTTGGATTAGGCAAGAGCAAGGTGGTTAATGAAAAGTCCTTCTAATTAAAAGCTGAAAACCATTACAAAATGGCCGTGAAACTCTCTCAATCTTATTCATCCTTACAGTATTGAAAGCTGCACAGACATATTGATTCCCCTTAGAATGATCTGCAGACCTTAAGACGGCCAACCCGATCAAAGGGCATTAACATTCAAATGCATTCGGCCCTTAAAAACACAACTTACGTCAATTTGTTACTTAATAAAGGCCGCGTAAATGTTAACACGCAATTTTCAATCAATCCAAGATATCGCGCCTTTATATATTGCTCATAATTACCATAGTATTTTTAAGACAAAATAGATAGAGAGAGAAATCCTTACAGAACTGTACTTACAGGATATACAACGCAACCGGCATTTACGTGTATTTATTGCTTAAAATATCGGGAATTTCCAGATAATCTGAACTAATTATAAAGAAGCTGAAAGAATTGGCTTCAAAACTCCAACAGGCCGCTGACTGTGACAGTCTTGGTCGATCCCGTAATCAATTTCCAAGTCCACGTCCGTTCATCACACTTCGTTTGGAGTTTCCTCCGCGGTCGGGAATATTGCAAGAGTTTCGCGCACACAGGGTCGTAACAACAGTCCCATAAATAATGCAGTGGGCACACCCAACCCCCATGCAAATCCGATAACGTATGGACATTACATGGCAGAGCAGATCTCGAGCTCGTAACTTTCAATCACTCTAGATCTGTGCACGGTCCGCGTGAATTTTCATCAAGAACGCCTTTCAGTCAACATGTGTTACATCAAGACCGCAAAAAGTCGTTAAAGGTGTATACTCTATTCATTTTTGTATGCTTTGCAATGGCGGGCGGCGCCCAGGGGTGTCGTCAATTTGCTGATCAAGTGATTCCCCTAGTGCTTCTTTCCCTGACTCAACAACGTACCGGTGCTCGCCTGTTGTGAAAGAGCAGATAATATTCCGGCGGAGCCACAGTCCGGGCTCCATACACGATAACGAAATAAGCGTGAAACTTGTTGGTAAGAGCACTGAATTGATGCCCATTCTTTATAACCGTTTGTAACCCGGCTATTATTACGCCGGAACTATAATTACTAACATTCCTTACTCTAACAATGACAAACAATAGCCCGAGTAGCATCAATTGAAAAGCCTTTGCTTACGTTTAAGTTTATGATGCATTCCCTCATCATGACATACGTTGTAGTATTAGTATAATAATTTATTAATGTTTTGAGTTCCTTAAGGGATGAGCAGCGATTTGCTACTCCAACCATCGAAAAATTAGCATAATTCAGATTTTTTGTATTTTTATTTATTACTGCATGGATATGCAAACATACCTGCAAGTGGTTGGCTTGGAAAATCATGTATTAAAGACAAGGCATACTTTTTATCTGATTCTTTAATTTATCGTGCGTATCAAAATTCCGACTTGAGATCAAAAAGCCTTTCTCGGTGAATATCCAGATTTTAAGCGTGATATTGGGTATCATGATCAATACAGTTGAAACCTCAAACACATTTATTGATCTTGTTTTTCCTGTGCTAAGTGTCAACCACAATCAACTGTTTAGTGTAATTTTTGAGACGTCATCGCTGTATGTCTATTACGGGAGAGATGGCACTGACAAATTTCCTCCTCAATACTTTCATTTTTTTTCACTATAATGGTGGTTTATTTCTACATTAAAGCAGTTATATGGATTTGTATACACTTATCCCTGTTTTATAAGTTAACAAAGCTTCCACATTTTTCGATTCTTTCACAATATCGCTGCTAATTGATATGTCTCTTGTCCAAATTAAGCTATAGTATATACTAATAGATAAGGATAACTATGCAAAAAGATAGATTCGGAAAAAGTATATCGTTAGTTTCGGAATACTGGTAAAAAATGTAATTTGTAGAGAAACCTGCCCCTTGTCCACTTATACGTTTTAACTAATTTCTTGGCCTCCAACCGCCTGACTCCATCCTTTTCTTTTTTTTAGGCTGTCACGCATATCAGGGCAAAGATATACCTTCTTGTACTCACAAAGAAGGCCCGGGTGTATAGGGCAGTTGTGATACTCTTTCCAGGACTTCAAAATAAAGGCGACTTTAGAGTATCTCTCCGCTCTTTTTGGGGGGGGGTAACAAGCATATCTAACATTCGTATCAGACAATGTTTTGTATGTAACACTCGTAGCGCTCTGTTATCGATGGCGGATCCAGGATTTGAAAAATGTCAAAATACCGGGGGCTGAAAGGCTGTGAACTGGTCCAAAATAGCTAAAAATGGGCTGATTTTGCAAGAACGTCCGGGGCAACACATCGAAACCTTAGACTGGTTCCCTTTTTCAAAAAAGCAATAGTCGAAGGCATTTTGAGTAAAGCAATTAATTGAAACAGTGTTTCTATACGGAAATTTGATGCTGATTCCAAATCTTCCGGTCCCCAAAGTTAATTTTAGGGAAAGTGTGACTAATTTGCATAAATTCAAAATGCCGTCCAAAAATGGCCGCCATTTTAACATTTTTTGTACATAACTCAAGATTTAAGGCTTGTAAAGACTTCATTCTTTGTCTTACCCCAGAGTTTCAGGCTCAGAGACCACAACTAGACATATTTAAGGTATTATCACCATATTGACAATGAATGTCGCAAAAATTTAAAACGGCGGCCATTTTGAATTTTTATGCAAATTAACTGTCACATGACCTAATTCTATAAGATTCATACACCATGAGTTGGGAGCAAGGTGTGTTACATGCTTGAAAACTACCAAATAGTACACGTTTTCACACTTAAATGAGAGTAAGTCATCATTTTTTTTAGATAGCTATAAAACTATATATTGTTGTAAAGCTAAAAATGTAAGGAGACAAATATGCAACATGTTGTATGTGATATACAGGGGCCACAAAGAAAGTGTCGAAGGTGGAAAAGTGAAATTTTGATGTAAAAAGTACAACATTTTGTGGCAGTCTCATTTGTTACCTTCAATTAACATCATAGCTTAACTGTTGTATAGGTCAAAATGAATGCCACATAAATAACAAACAAAATGAGATGTTATTTATCTTAATACATGGCATGGGTTACAAAAGATATAAAACAAAAAAATGCAAAAGGACCGACGAATATCAAAAATCCCTAGACTTTAAACACCTGCCTCCTTCGTAGTCATCTCATCCGTAGGCACCACCCTCTCTGACCCCGACTAACTCAAAATTACGACAACTCAAAAGTAAAAATAGCACACAATTGAATCTTCTACCATATCAAAGCTAGATAAATTCCCCTTAAAATGAAATATAAATCAGCTGAATACCTAACTTGGTTCTAATGATACAATAAAAACATTCCACTTTATGTGAAAAAGTAACGCCCCCCTCGTTTGTTATACCTCAACTCATGGCGCATGACCATAACTAATGATCTAATTTAATTCCTTGACCCTGAAAACATTTGTATAGACACAAGAATGAAGTAACAAGCCTTAAATCTTGAGTTATGTACAAAAATGTCAAAATGGCAGCCCATTTTGAATTTTTATGCAAATTAATGTTAAGTTGACCTAATGCTATAATTAATGATCTAATTGTATTCCTTAACCCTGAAAACATTTGTATAGACACAAGAATGAAGTCATTACAAACCTTAAATCTTGAGTTATGTACAAACAAACGTTAAAATGGCGGCCATTTTGGAAATTTATTGCAATTAGGCACACTTCCTCTAAAAATTTAGCTCTGGGGACCGGAAGATTTGGAATCAGCATAAAATTTCCGTATAGAAAACACTGTTCAATTGCTTTTACTCAAAAATGCCTTCGTCTTGCTATAGGAAGCACTTTTTGAGAAATGGAACCAGTCTACCCTGGAGTTGAATAAATCAGCGCTAAAAGTACCAGTGATTTTTCGGAGTGCTTTGAGTGTCGCCAAAACGTAACTGAAGCTTGACTCTCACCTGTGACAAGTGGTTATGTACTTATGTTTCACGTTTGATTTACCTACATCAATACAAATATCATGACAACTTCGATTTGTTATTGCACAGCATTCTATTCTGATGGTGTAATTTTATATTGTGGTTGTGCTAAGACGCCAATCTGACGCCAACCCTTATATCCCGGCCTTATAATTATTAGTGGCAGCGCTATATATTGTAAGGTTAACTTATTATACGTAAAGAGTTGACACAGTTTCGTAAGTTATACGGCTCCAGTCCATTTAGTGCGATAGCATGCAGAACTAATGATTCCATCTTTCAAGTTGTATCTCGCAGTCTTATTATAATGCTTTCACCAGAATGATTTCTTTGCAGCAGTGGCAGAGATTTCTTGCAAATATGATGGGAGCGGAGTGATTGACCATTATTACCTAAAGTGGCCCGTATCCTCATAGGGATTTCTCCCTTTTAACCTTGGCATCTCTATGATAAATTAGTGTATTTTCTCGGAACTATAATGACCAAAAGATGCGGGTGGTTTGGTTCCATCCCAACAGACCGAAAGATGTGATGAGGAAAGCACTGGGGCACAGCCAACAGCCGTTATTATCTATAAATCTCTTTACTTCAGTCTGACATTATATATATCTATTTTGCTATCTATCTATCTATCTATCTGGTGAAATCAATCCGAGAAATGAAAAAAGGAGAGGCAAATGGACCCTCGGAGGTGAATGTTGAGATGACTATTGCGAGTGGAGAGATAGGGATTGGTGTGATGATGGAGTTGTGTCAGAGAGTGTTAGATGAAAGGGGATGCCAGAGGAGTGGGCAGTGAGTGTGGTAGTTCCAATTTTTAAAGGGAAAGGAGATGCAATGAGTTGTGGCACATATAGGGGTGTGAAGTTCTTGGAGCATGCAATGAAAATTGTGGAGAGGGTTTTAGAGAATAAGGTTGAATAGAATAGAATAGAATAGAACTTGAGTTTATGCCAGGGGAAGGGAACGATAGATGCAGTGTGTATTTTGAGGAGCTTACAAGAGGAATATCGAACTAAAGGGAAGAAGTTGTATATGTGTTTTGTAGACTTCGAGAAGGCATTTGATAGAGTACCGAGGAGGGTGATGGAGTGGGCAATGAGGAAGAGAGGGATACCAGAAGTAATGGTTAGAGCAGTGGTGAGTTTGTATGAAGGAGCAAAGACAAGAGTTAGAGTGGGATCTGATTTGTCTGAGGAGTTTGAGGTGAGTGTGGGTGCGCATTAAGGTTCTGTACTTTCGCCGTTGATTTTTGCAATTGTGATTGACGTAGTTACGGAGAGTGCAAAAGAGGGTTTGATGAGTGAGATGTTGTATGCTGATGACTTGGTTTTAATGAGCGAGACAATGGAGGGACTGAGGGGGAAGTTTTGGAAATGGAAGAAGGCCTTTGAGAGTAAGGGTTTGAAGGTAAACATTGGGAAGGCAAAAGTGTTCGTGAGCGGGGTGGAGAGGGAGGTGGTAGTGAGTAAGATATCCCATGTGACGTGTGTGGGAAGAAGGTAAAAGCATGCAGATTCAGTGTGGTGTGAGAAATGCGAGAAATGGATTCGCAGGAGATGCACAAAGATAAAGAGAGTGACCCCAAGTTGGCAAGAGATTTTATGTGTGGGAGATGCGAGAAGGGTGCTGGAGGGATGGTGGAACATGAGGTGGAATCGGTGAAGGAGTTCACGTATCTGGGGACAGAGTTAGTGGGGCGGTGGATGCGACGTGGCTGTGACAGCTAGATGTGGGGTATGGGTGGGTGAAGTTTAGGGAATGTGGGGAGTTGTTGCATGGGAAAAGATATCCTTTAAAGATGAAAGATAATGTATAAGAGCTGTGTGATATCAGTGACGCTGTATAGGAGTGAGACATGGTGTCTGAGCGAAAATGAGATGGGGATTCTGAGAGCAATGATGAGAGCGATGTGTGATGTGAAGTTGATGGATAGGATGAAGACTGAGGACTTGATGTAGATGTTGGGTTTCGAAGAAGCGATAGACCGTTTGGCGAAGGCTAATAGTGTACGTTGGTATGGGCACGTGCTGAGGAAGGATGACGGGCATGTTTTAAGAAGGGCTGTTGAGTTCGAGGTGGGAGGTTTGAGGAGGAGAGGACGTCCAAAGAAGACTTGGAAGAAGCAAGTGGAGGAGGAGAGTAGGAGGGTTGGATTGAAGATGGAGGATGCATTGAATCGGGTGAAGTGGGAGGAGCGAGTAAGGGCGCTGCGAGTGTGAGGTGAATCCGGCCACCCTCGTTCACGGGGAAAAACCGGATTTAAAACTTTGGATTTACTACTAATATCTGTCTGTCTGGAAGTCTACTTGTGCCAACTATAATACTTCCACTTCAACTTTATTTCAACTTCAACTTTATTTCCATAAAAATCATATTACACAAAAGCAAATTACATAGACAAACTTTATGGAGGAGTTGACCAAAAGGCCAATGAGACCAGACTGGGGTCAACCCCTGAAAGTTATGTTACAAAATCTTAAGGACATACAATCAACAAAACACCAAACAACGGCTCAGTGCACCATGATTCAAATTACTCAAATTGAAATCAACAGCATATTACAGTATAAATAAAATAATGCAAAAACTATTCTTTATATTTGGAAATAAGTTCACTTTTATATTGTTTGCGAAAGTGAGGTACTGATTTCGAATTTTGTAGATGTTTCCCCAAATTGTTCCACAGAATAGGACCAGATGTTCGCACGGACTGATCAGTAAAAACTTTCTTATTTCTCGTAAGATTGTAATTGTTGATATTTCTCGTGCCATACTTGTGAATGTCAGACCGTTTACTAAAATAGCTGTTAAATGTACTCGGCAATTTCTTAATGGAATATTTGTACCTAAATATACCAAGCTCTAGTTTGTATATATCTCCTATATTTAAGGCATTATATCTGGCAAATAAGGGTGCAGTATGGCTTCTGTAATTGCTATTTGATATTATCCTCACTGCCCATTTTGAAGCTTTATTAATTTATCTAGGTAAGTTTTGCAAGTATTCCCCCATATTAAGATTCCATAATTTATATAAGGCAAAATTAGAGTACAATATAGAGAGTAAAGTATACATTCCGGTATAAAGTGTTTTAATTTGTTTAATACACCAATGTTTCTTGAGATTGTTTTGGATAGATTATCAATATGACATTTCCAAGTAAGGTTTTCATCTATCAATACACCAAGAAATTTAGTATACTTTACTCTTTCAAGGTCTGTGTTATCCAATGCTATTTTGTTTCCATTGTCATTACCAGTAGATTCACTCCTCGAAGTGAGTTTCGGGGTACCCAATACCATGTAATTTGTTTTACTGGCGTTTACTGATAATTTATTGGCTTTGAACCAGTTGCTTACTTCTCTTAGTTCTTTATTTATAACTCAATCTTGCTGGCAATGTCTTTGTGCGAATACAATATTGTGGTGTCGTCAGCAAACAAAATGAAATCTAATACAGATGAAGTGTTACAGATATCGTTAATATAGAGTATAAATAACAATGGGCCTAATATCGAACCCTGAGGTACACCACAAATAATATTTTAAGTTCAGATTCACATGACTGATAATACACATACTGTTTTCTATTACTTAAGTAGTTTGAAAACCAGGTGTAAACAACTCCACGAAACCCATAATGTTCTAGTTTATGCAGTAATATCTTATGATTAATGGTGTCAAATGCTTTGGATAAATCCAAAAATATTACAATTGTAGATTCATTATTTTCTACTGCTTTGGTAATTTTATCAACCAGTTGAATAATTGCCATGTATGTGGAGTGGTTTGCTCCACTTTTGTGACTTCATTTCCTATTTATTTATTTATTTTCAACATTTCGGCAGGTTGCCAGACCAAGCCCAATAGTACAAAAGCGCAGCTAGATTAAACGGAAGATTTATTCCACCATTGCCTGTGTGTTTGATTTTGCAAACCTGCAAAAAAGAGCTACTTAGAAAACAGAAAAGAATATATCCGTTACCAAGAAAAGGGTTCCGATTATGTTATCACATGTAGTGTACCCCAAGGATCAATCCTAGGACCACTTCTTTTTAGAGTGTATCTAAATGATATAGTTAATACTTCTTCTGTATTGGAATTTATTTTGTATGTCGATGATACCACTAATCTCTATTCTCATCGTGAAATTGATACAAATTAGATGTAAAAACAATGAACTACAGAAGTTAAGTAGTTCAAGAGGGCAAGCTATCAATGCTAGCAAAACAAACTATTTCCACACAAAATTTCAAAATATACTTGATAAAATATTCATTATAGATAAACCACACACTATTTTCAAGTGTTTTTGTTTTTAAAATTATATTCGAGAATGCACGCTTACCTCAAATTTGAATATGTATGCGTGCGTTATAATCCGATTTTAATATGCATGCGTGCATTGTCGGGTGTGCATTATTAAGCGTGCATTATAAACAATAGGAAAAATGTACGCCAGCATGCATGCAATGACTTCCCCTTAAGTGAAAGCGCTTGAACAGTTCACTTGACATGGTATAAAGCAATAATACTAAGGCCAGAACGTTCATTTCCACAAGCTCCCAGGTTACGTGGCTTTACGAACGGGGAAAGAATCAGATTGATACTCACTACAGAGTCTGCACCTTAAAATAGAAATCTTATTTCTATGGTGTTAAAAACAAGCAACTGTAACGGCGGTACGTCCTACAGTTGTCTGTTTTAAAATCCGTGGTGTTAATAACCCCAATTTGACCTACACAAATAGATGCGATACATCAAGAACTTAATCAATAATTATCAGCATGTAAATCTACTTCTCTTATTCATCCAAATCTGATTGGTGAAGTATTGACTAATGCGTAATCGCTACGTTCCATTATAATCATGGCAATTATGTCAAAAGCTAACCTATTATTCAGCTGGTAACTCATCGAAATTTCAATCAATAGTATAACTTTTCGCACATTCTCTCCCGATGCCTGCTGCTTTATATTAGTTAACTAAGTGTTGTTGAAAGTTTGTAGAACTACGATATTTCTAGTTTTAAATTTTTAAAGTCATCCAAAATATAGCACAAAGGAGTTATTAATATTCTATTTGTGTTTTGATGGTGTATAAAATAATGCTCATGTGGTTTATGACAGATAAGGCATGAGTGGAGTGCATTCGGGGATATAATTGCATGCTTAGACGCATTCATGCACGCATTAATGCACGCATTAATGCGTCCAAGCATGAAATTATATCCCCGAATGCACTCCACCCATGCCTTACCCTATACATACCACTCAGGGCTTCTGTTTTTTTTTCATTTTAATGTACTGACTGAATGTGCTTGAAACGTATAAATTACAACTACGACTATCAGTGTACAAACATTACACAATGCAACTTCCTAAAACCTCTAGTAAGTATTTCATTAAACATTAAAGGGGGGGGGGGGCTGGTACAAAAGAACCTGAACCGAAATCTGAATCAAGTGCTAGGGGTCAAGTGTCTGAGATGTTTTCACACCTAGATGGAATAAATCCTATTTCTAGGCTTATCCTTTAATTATTTGCGTTACGTAAGGGAGATGCAGAAAGAGATGTGTATTTAACCACTAGGTTTGAATCTAAAAATAAGACTTTCTAATAAACAGGCGAATTTAGTCATGTTTAACTGATAAAATTGTGTTTCAACAAGCATTTCGCTCCTTGTCACTTTCATACTAGAAGTTTTGGTGGCTCTAGAAAGAGCCGTACACGATTATCACACAAGAAATGCTCATGATTATAGCATTCCCAAATTTTAAAAAAGGCCTTTTCTGATCAAGCTACAAGAAAATCTAGACAAATCACTTGGAATTCCCTGGAGTTGGCCATAAAGCACTCAAAATCAGTCAAGCATTTTTAACCCTCGTCCGACCGGGGAGGGGGGGTTACCCCCTAACGGATGATTCCCTGTCGCACAAAAATGCAAACGGATATATGATCTAAGGTTGTTATGTTATTAAAAGTTCATCCTTTGCGGTCATTTTAGCGAAACAAAATGGAGGTACCACCTTCAGGGAGGTCAGGGTGTTCCGTTAAAATTATGAAGGTGGGGGTGGTTGCCACCTTCGTATACTCTACCAAAAATGGTACTTATGTTACTTATGATGCTACGGTAAGCAAATATTTTTTCTTATTTTTTAGAGAAATAACATGTGTGTGCTTTCTTTGGCACCCATCATTGCCAAATAAATACCAATTTTGATTGCAAGAATGGCGTAAATGGTCGAAAACCCCTTGATTTTGAAGATTTGCTTACAAATAACGTTATAAATAAACTCTCAGTTGTGACGTCAATGTGACGTCATATTGTTAAAAATTGATATGTTTGTACTTTATTTGAAGAAAGGACATATGACACTGATACCAAACAAGATGATGCTGTCCCTTAATTACGTAAGAGAAAAAAATCAGGGGGTGGTAACCCCCGGTCATGAATGTAGCAGGGTGTCAATTTTCTAGTCTTATAAGATAAATATTATGCATTTTATTCTGTCATTGTTTGTGCCTAATTGTCAGTCTTGTGCGTCTATTTAAATAACAAGAGAAAAGACACAAAAGTATACTCTTTTTTAAAGCGGCACTGGCACATTTTCACAAAATATGAAATTTCTTCAATTTGCTCTCAAATGATAGTCTAGGCCATTGGAAGAACAGAGATATATTTTACACAAAAATAACATGCCCCAAAACAGATAGGGACATTGACATGAGGATAAAGACATCCAGGTAATTTGAAGGCCCTTTCCATAACTTTAATCAACAAATGTGTATATTACATGAATATTTTTGACTCGTACTCACTGATATTAAAACCACAAAGATTATAGACCGATCAAACAGTGTGCATAGCGTGGGAAACATGCATACGGCGTACGTGTTCTTGTGTTAAACGCCATGCTGAATTAATGTCGCCGGCGACGTTAAATTATAAAATCGGTCTGTTTACCCATAAGGAAGCTGATTTGGTCTTAATCATTTCGGGTGAGGGCTTTTGTATATAAAAGCTTTACAACCATGCAAAAATATCGATTTTGAAAAATCTTGAGGGCGCACTTTTTTTCAAATGTGCCAGTGTCTCTTTAACTTCTTCGTCTGGCTAGCTATCTCGCTAGCTTTAGTAAATGCATATCAGTTGAAGAAAATAAACTAAACATGTACGAACGTAAACAGTACACTTATGTTACATACGTATTCGTAAAGAGACTATATAACCCGGGAGCTAACAGACATTTGTAACATATCTCAAGTACAAAAGGTTTGAGTGATTAAATATGTTGACAGACTGACAGGGACCCCTAAAACGTGATTCTTAAGTGCAGCAAATGGTGCCTTAAGGAAAGGGGCTAAGACAAAGTTTGTACAGGGGTCAAATTTTTAAATTGATGTAATCATGTTGAAATGTATGCCATGTTATTTGTCTAACCACAAGGATTCAGGAACGGTATAGTTTGTACTATCTACAACATAAAGTTTAAGAGTTATAGGCTAAAAACAGCAAAAATCAATAAAAAGGGTCAATTTCAGTTGTACAGGGGTCAAATTTTAAAGTTGCTCCGATTTAGATAAAAATGGTGCAAATTATTGATGGAGTTCATAGGATTAAAATAAGGAATGGTTTTGACTGTCTAAAATGCTTAGTTACCGATGTAGGGGGCACAGAAGGTCAACGTCCAATGGGGCTTGCAATATCAAATGGGGCTTGACCTTGTTTCCCCCTACTTTCTTAAGCAAGCATTTGAGACACTCAAAACTATTCCTTGTTTTGATCCTACGAGATCCACCAATAATTTGCACCATTTTTTTATCCAAATCGGAGCAACTTTAAAATTTGACCCCTGTACAACTGAAATTGACCCTTTTTATTGATTTTTGATGTTTTTAGCTAATAACTCTGAAACTTTCCTTTGTGGATAGTACAAACTATACCTTTCTTGAATCCTTGTGGTTAGACAAATAACATGGTATACTTTTCAACATGATTGAATCAATTTAAAAATTTGACCCCTGTACAAACTTTGTCTTGGCCCCTTCTCCTTACTCCTTAAGGCACCATTTACTGCACTTAAGAATTATGTTTCAGGTGTTCCTGTAAGTCTGTCTACATATTTAATCACTCAAATCTTTTGTATTTGAGATGTGTTACAAAATGTCTGCTAGCTCCTGGGCTAATAGTTATAGCGCTGCACTGCAGAAACAGGACTGTGTTAAGGGATAACACGTTCAAGTGTTAATATTTTGATGCTAAAATTAATATTTGAACACGTACGTAAATATTAAGTAAACATATCAATGTATTATGACACTATGTTTTAAAAACGTGTTGATTTGTAAACAGTGATTAACGTGTTTGTGAACATATTCTGATAAACAGTTGTTAATTAAATGAAGGATGAATAGCATCACTGTTTTAATAAGTATTGCTCACTCATTAACGCGTTTGTTCAAATAATGAATACATGTTAAAGTATTCATTATTTGTTGAACATGCGCGTTAATAATTTAACACATCAATTGTAAAATACATTAAAGGCACCATCAGTGTTTCCACAAGAACATGGAAAACATCAATTTTGTAGAAATACCTAAAAGTAAAAGATAAACCAAGAACAAAATATTTTGTACTTTTGATATGAAACCCTGGTAAGATGAAAAAAAGTGTAATACTATAGAAATGTAAAACATCATTCATGTGTATGTAACGAACTAACACTGCCCGCGAACAAGTTAAGTCTATTTTAACCAAAATGTCCATTTGTACCCTTATTATAGGGTGCTTTCGATGTTATCGCTTGTGGATTATGTTAGACCATATCCATACGATCCGGAAATATGCAATAATCAGATTTTTTAAATGATTCTTTACATTTTCTGATTTAACGAATTACTGATTGTGCCTTTAACATTGTATTAGTGTTAGATGCATTAACACTAATGAACTGGTCAATACACGATCCTATAAATAAATGCAATATAGTGTTAATAATTATGTTAACACTTGTATATATTACCAGGGTATTACATCAAGATCGCAGCGCTAATATAGTGGAACGAAATCGATATAACACAGCAAAACATACAACTGTTGTGGTATGTTTTCCACAGCTGTTTGAAAGTATCATTTATTATGACGAAACCAGAATAAAACAAAAATTATCTCCGGTGACACAGTTTTGACAACTGATTTGAGGGCAAATATGATTTTTCTTTAAAAATCTAGTTTTCCACGTCTTTCTATGGAGAATGGGCATATAGAGGGCGCTATAACATACAAATCATGACCTTTGTATGCCTATATGGCAAGACCCCCGCGATGTATTTGTCTGATTTTTGCAGAGATAATAGCTCTTGCATGTCCCTACTTATATCAGTTGTCAAAACTGTGTCGCCACTGCTTAAAATCGTTATAAAAATAAAATAAAATTTGTATGGGGTCAAACAGCTGTGTTTCAAGCCCTTTTAAATTTTGACAGTGTGTCTGATTCCCTCAGGCCTCTTGCTAACTGGTAACTTATTCAAATTGTGAGAGGCATCGTAAAAGAAGGACCTGCATTTAGCTGACATTAACCCTAACTCCACAAAATCTCACAAAATGTACCACTGCAGTGTGCTATTTGTGGGCTGCTGAACGCGGTCTTGCTCGGGACACATTTGAAGACCATGCCCAGTTCCCTAAAATAATCTTATATCTTCAAATGGAAACCAATGCAGTTGGTGAAAGTACGGGGTAATCACGCTTCACTCCTTGCAATACCAACTTTGTAGCCCAGTTCTGTATCTGCCCAGATAACATGGAGATATTGGGCCAATATAGGTCCAATATTTACTCAATATCGGACCAGTATTGGCTACAGTTATCGGTCCAATATTATTTGCTCAACGGCCCAACATTGGACCAATATTGGGCCCGGGCCAATGTTGGCACAATATTGGGCCAATTCTTGGTAATAGATATTGAACCAATATTGGGAATATATCAATTTTTTTATTTGCAAAATAAATATATTTTCACCCTGCTTTATTTAAATAAATTAATTAAATAATTTGAGCTAGTCAAATAGTTTATTTTTTTATTGAAATTGGTATTATATAGTATAATATTTTTGAAATATTGTGTTCTGATCAAAACAATCGTCCTTAAGAGATTTTAGCGTATTTCTGTATGTTTTTATTGTTTTCTCACCCTGCTATTTTTAGGCAAACAATTAGCCTTAAGCCAATATTGGGCCAACGTTATCCCAATAATTGGCTCTATATTGGCTTTTGGTCGATTGCCAATATGATGCGCCAATATTAGACCATTAAAGGATGCCGATATGAAGCCGATATCACATTGCCAATGGAAAACCAATAGTGGCCAAATATACGTTAGCCACGTGATGCCGATGCCAAGATTACCGATGGGGAACCATTGTTGGGCCAATATATGCGTGCTATCTGGGTGGTGTCACCTGCGAGTATCGACTTTTTGAACCCATCACCAACCCGATGCCATAGTCGCGTTTCTCAAGAGCACAAGGACTCGAATGATAATGTGTCGAAGTATAATTTCTGTGAATACAGGAAATAAAAAAAAAAAAAAAAAAAAGGTATGTTTTCCACAGCTGTTTGAAAGTATCATTTATTATGACGAAACCAGAATAAAACAAAAATTATCTCCGGTGACACAGTTTTGACAACTGATTTGAGGGCAAATATGATTTTTCTTTAAAAATCTAGTTTTCCACGTCTTTCTATGGAGAATGGGCATATAGAGGGCGCTATAACATACAAATCATGACCTTTGTATGCCTATATGGCAAGACCCCCGCGATGTATTTGTCTGATTTTTGCAGAGATAATAGCTCTTGCATGTCCCTACTTATATCAGTTGTCAAAACTGTGTCGCCACTGCTTAAAATCGTTATAAAAATAAAATAAAATTTGTATGGGGTCAAACAGCTGTGTTTCAAGCCCTTTTAAATTTTGACAGTGTGTCTGATTCCCTCAGGCCTCTTGCTAACTGGTAACTTATTCAAATTGTGAGAGGCATCGTAAAAGAAGGACCTGCATTTAGCTGACATTAACCCTAACTCCACAAAATCTCCACAAAATGTACCACTGCAGTGTGCTATTTGTGGGCTGCTGAACGCGGTCTTGCTCGGGACACATTTGAAGACCATGCCCAGTTCCCTAAAATAATCTTATATCTTCAAATGGGAACCAATGCAGTTGGTGAAAGTACGGGGTAATCACGCTTCACTCCTTGCAATACCAACTTTGTAGCCCAGTTCTGTATCTGGTGTCACCTGCGAGTATCGACTTTTTGAACCCATCACCAACCCGATGCCATAGTCGCGTTTCTCAAGAGCACAAGGACTCGAATGATAATGTGTCGAAGTATAATTTCTGTGAATACAGGAAATGTCGCGAAGCTGATATGTCACACTTGAACGAAGACAGTTAACTTGAGCTGAAAGGACATCTGAGAATCAAACACCGCTCCCGAGTTGCATACACTATCAGGGATGTATGACGTTTCCTACCGTCCATTAAAGCCACGGGGTGACATCTTACGTTTATGCAACAACAAACTGTCTTGTCATCATTGAGTTTCAGCATGCTCTTCTACAGCCAGTTTAAAAGCATGATACGAGACAGCTGTTGGAGTACATTAGTAATGGACAGTGGGTCCTTACGAATTACGATTGAAAACTATATTTGCATTATTTGCACATCATCTGTATACATGTGATGAAATATCCCAAATCACTTAATCCAATTCAATTTATTTTTCAATTTCAATTTATTTCACCATATACAAAATATAAAATTCATGAAAACGATAGTACAATGGTGGGGAGACCAAATAATGAGCAAAGCTCGAAACATGAGGTCACCCGGCAAATGTTGCAAATATAAATAGGGCCCTATGTTACTTAAGTCTTAAATTCTAAGTGTGTGCAAGACAATTACAGACATGGAACAAAGCAAAGAAAGTGTAATACAAGACCAGACAAGACGTGTGCAAGGAGACACTGATGTTGGCAACGATGATGGCAATAAATATATAATAAAAACTTAATTGTATAATATACATAGAGAATAAGTTACCGGTAATGTGATAAGAGATGTGTCTTATATATTTTCTTGAAAATGTTAGCAGATTTTGCGTTTCTGAACTCGAGATTGACCAGTAGACAATTCTCACATAGGTAAGTGTGTGAGACAGTGTGATTATTTTTGCATTGCATTTGTTACACCTCCCGCAAGCTGCCCCGTTGTGATTTTGGAGGGGGCTTCATTTTACGTGTGCCAATATTAAGGATAATGTCTTTAATGAAATAAAGAAATATGACAAAATGGTGAAATTAAGAGCTAAGAGATCTTCACAGACTCTTATGGGTTTTTAGACGTGACCGAAGGACCGCTGAAAAGGGGAGTATTTTATGCCATCAAAAAACATCCGACTCAAGTGCACGACTCGTCAGACTCTGAGGTTATTTGGTCGGGATTCAGGTTGAGGATATAGGAAAGCAATCATCATAAGAACTTTTTATAGAACAAATAATGATTCTCAAGGTCAACGTTTTGATGAATTGTCATCTTCAAGTCTTCGAAGCAAGATTAAAACTCATATTTTAGCCAGCGGAGATTTGAATTTGCACATCATCAACTGGAGTACTCACGCCATCACTAATAGAGGTGAGTACATTAGCAGCTATGAAACTTGTGAAGTTAGCAAAATATCATTGCTTCAACCATGGCTAACAATATCAAAAGCCGGTGTTCTGAAAAAGCTAAAAGCCATCTTGACGGCTCAAACACTCAGGACCATGATGAAGTACCACATTGGTTCCTGAAGCTTGCAGCGGAAGACGTCATTCCATATCTCACTGATATATTTCAAACATCTTTCGACTCGGATAAAATCCCTGCTATCTGGAAGAGGCATATTGAACCATTTTTTAAAATAAAGGAGTGAGATTCCAAACTCTCGCCCTGTTTCACAAACTGTGGCTGCTTGTAAGATCCTTGAATATAATCTTCAGCCATACCATTAAAAATTCAGAGGTCAATGCAATTCTTAACAACAACCAAGATCCACAGAAAGTTTAACTAAATATCACATTCTCACATATTGAACATTCTGGGTGAAGTGAAACAAGTGAGATAAAGTGTCTTGCCCAATGACACAAACACATTGGCCACGGCGGGGCTCGAACCCACAACTAAAACGGTCTAATGATCATGAGTCCATCACTTTTATGCTGCGATCTACTCTCTATTGGTTAACCGATAACTAAAAGTGTTTCTAATTCATATTTTTTACCAATTCAATAAAGAAACACTCTAGAAATTAAAGGACACAACCAACATGCCAAATGACAAGAGCCTACCCCATCGAGCCGACCGGTGTTACGATGAGAATAAAGTTTGGAATCGACTTTAAACCTATAGTTGCCATTGTTTTGCCAACGCTCGTGTGTGAGCTGGCTAAAACCCCTTTTCAGGATTGATGTTTGACAGATTCATTTTGAAACACGATTTTCATTACACGTTTAACAACGTTTAAGATAAATTACCTCAGGATAGAGTTACTCTAATTGCACCTTTTTGCATACGTATGTGTGTCCATCGACGTCTGTGGCGCTTTAAACAAAGCTGTCTCTTGTGCGATCACGGTTCTTGTCTGCATAAGGCAACCTAATACCTTGTCCTCAATTCTATTTCGCTTTTGCATATCACCCTGAGCATCAATTTATGCTACTAGATAACAAGCGTTTTGTAAATTGTAATTTTTACTTCATTTCGTACATTAGAAAATATTTTTAGTCAAATATAATATAGGCCATAAATTTTAGTCAAATATAATATAGGCCATAAACTTTTATCAACGCATTTCAAGGAAGAATTTGGGGTGCATATGATAATTTGGCTGGTGTATTTGTTGGTGAGCATTAGAAAATAGTATAAAAAAATTTAATGATCACGAGGGATCTTGTGGAATCTATTGTCCCCGAGGTGAACTGGAGGGTGTGGGATACTATTTTCCCGAGACTGAAGGTCTACGGAAAGTACGCCACACCCTCCAGTTCATCATGGGAAACAATAGATTCCACAAAGATCTCGAATAAGATCATTAATTTCCTTCATTAATATTATCGTTGTGCATTGATTGGTTAAAAGTGAAGCTGGGGAGGCAACTTGGATAAAAGAAAGGTTTAGCCTATTCTAGCTATGCCAGAGCTTGCGCTGAACCAACACCGCTTTGAATGCCTTCTTAGACCGAGGAAAGTCCGCTCCATTTACGATATCAACACCCTTTTCGGCAAGCAAATGACGGTGAAGTCGTGCCGAACTGCGTAGATTTTTTCCTGTACGGCTCCAACTTCTGTTTCCGTGCAACGGCATAAAATTTTAAAACTTCAACAATAACAAATCGACATCAACGTTGTCCATGGCATGGCAATCAATGGCGTTAATTTCCGTACAAAATTCCTCGAACACTGACCTAGACCATCCACGCTATCGACGAATTGTATTAGTTGAACTATTTCTGGTCGTGTGACGCGCTTTTAACCAATCAATGAACATGAATATATTCATGAGGGCTATATTGACTGTTCATGAGGACAACTGTGTAACTATTGCTCCGAAGTGATGTAGAGAGTAGCCTACACAACCGTAGGATACTACATACCTCATACACATTTCCTTTATATTAAGCTTAAAGAATAACTTCATGCACGTTCCCCAATTACAAACTAAATAACTATCTGAATAATTTAAGTAGTTTAAGATTAATTCTATTTTCCTTTGATTTTCCTTCTTAATCGAACGCTTCCTGACTGTTGAATTTACCCAAGTCTCTTCAAGGTATATTTTTGATGATAGTTTCTTAAACCTATTAGAATTTTGACGGGAAAGGTATATAGTGAGTCTTTTGGTACACTTGCTGGCCGTTTCATGCCTGTTTCATGCCTAAAGATATACACAATTGGTCGAAACGATCACTGCGTTTCACATGTTAAAGGTTTTTCGTCAGGCACCCATCGGATTCAGAATCAGCAAGAAAAAATGGTCTGGAAGCTGTTGAAAAATATATATATAACAAGGCCATATGTTCTATAGCCTTAACTATATATAAGTGCTTTATGGGACTTCAGGTTGGCAGAGGTTGGCTTCAAAACAATGCTACGGCCAGTGGTTACCTACCCAGGGAAGCTTCGCCCCCCCCCCCGAAAATTGGAATTTCTGGAAACGGCGCCAATTATACAGTAAAAAACAACACAGGTCTACTAATATGCCATCCTAACACAAGGAATTGGTTTTTTATGAATATCTGCTTTTCCCTGGAAATATGTTTGCCCCCCCTCCCCTTTGCTCCCCTAAAAAAATCTGGGTACGCCACTGATTGCGGCACTATTTTTAGGGATATGGTACCATAATTTCTGTACCTTCTCGGAATTTGAGGCTCCTGCATTAGCCGTCCTGATACCGGTCATTGTGACATGAAACGTATGTATATTGGTACTTATTTGGGATAACCAATACATTAGAAAGAGGAGACCCGTAAGCGATATTTATTTGGATTCATTGTATTTCGTTAGCAAAATATCGGGGAACCCCCAAACGCTTACAAAAAATACGTTGTTATAACCTTTGAAGGATTCAAAAAGTATAGTTGCCTATTAGTGATTGTAGTTCAATGATTTATTATGAGTCAAAATGGGTTCAAGGTTACAAGGGGGTAAAGTTTCCGATTTCAACTTCAATGGGAAATGGTGCGTCTAATCTACCGTGGCCAAAATAACTGGTTGCACATTTACGTATCTTGCATACTTGTAATTGAAAAAATGGTCTATTGGAGGTCACTATTCGTAAACTCTGTAATACTTAAACTGTCAAACAAACAATCTTTATACAATTACTTATTAGTGTGACAAATGAACAATTTACACCCAATATAAACACAACATCACATTTAGTATATATTTACAACCAAAATCATAAAATGTTGCGGACAACACTTCACGGCCTATAGTTTTGTCAACATATTTTTTATCACTGACCAAAGCGGTAAAGCATTTACAACTTTTCTCATTCCAAGGAAACGATGCATATTGTTATTACCTGAACTTTTGCTAATCGATCTACTCAAATGCAATTCTTTACTGGTCCGAATGAAAATGAGATTTTATATTTCCCTAAACGTTGTTAATCATCGTTACTCGATGAAGGAAATTACAACACATTTGGCCTATGAAGCTGCAACGTAATACGAAATTATCCATAACATCATCACTAGGTACATAAAACGACCGTCCAGAATTAATGCCCTTTTTGTTGAAATAACCTTTTCTTGATGATCCCTAGTGAACATAACCCTAAAACGAAGCTAGGATCATAAAATGCACCTTTAAACTTTATCTATGTTGATCGCTGTAGGGGGCAAAATTGCAGAGAGATGACTGATAAATACATCTCGGATCAATTGCATTGAATGGCACCAAATTGAGGAGGAAAATGATATAATGGTTAGATCGATGATGGTCATAAACCTTGTGGTTACCTGAACATTTCCTTGATAAGTTTTCCACTCAACATGTTGATAAAATGTGACCGTATTAGATGTGGAGTAGAAGTGGGCCCTCGACCTGGTTTTTTTTTAAGATAACACCTGCGCCTTCCTAATATTCACCAGGCAACTTTAAAGTACAAATAGGTCGTTTGAGAAAAAAAAAAAAAAAACGTAATCGCATCATGTTTGTTGTTTTTTTGGTTTTTCATCCCTTTATAGATATTGCCAATTATTTGCTTACTAGGGTTTGATGCTGGTTAGCTTGTTTTCGACCCGCTAAACACTCAGTTTGTTTGTTTTAAATGTTGTTGTTGTAGTTTGTTGCTGTTTTAGAATAATGCATAGCTGTACACTTCATAATACTAGTAGTAAACACACGAGAAATACAAGCACTGCACGTTTGCTGCCCGTAAACATTTAGAAGTAACTCCTAACAAACCCGTACAATTCATTTAGCGGCTATTTTGGAATCATTTGTGTGTTCGGTGTCGTATTCCTTCTGGGGTGCAATCGCCCAATTAGCGATCGCCAGCTCTTTAATCAGCCTATTTAGGGAACATGCAATCAACTACAATCAAATTTTTTCCCACTCGGGATTCTGTGGGGGATCTGTTTTGAAAAACCCACGTTGGCATTAATGCCTTTATATGGTTAATACCGCTGAGTGAGTGGTGATGAGTGAGTGCGTGGAGTGATGAGTGGAGGGAGTGAGTGAGTGAGTGAGTGAGTGAGTGAGTGAGTGAATAGGTATCGTTTATTTAGTTATTTAACCAAAGTTTAATCCGAGTTTTGTCCCCGCTAAAACGGGGGTGACCCGGATACACCTCTCACTCAGCATACTGCTGTGTGAGGATTGATTGGAGCAAAAGGATGCCTTCCTGACGTCATCCAAGTTTTCGGCGGTCGTGGGCCTAGCCTTTGGGCACCCACGCCCCCATCAAAGCAAGCAGCCTGATCGACGGTATAAACATATATAATATAGTTCATGCAAGTACTGCTTTATTTGAACGAATCATAATTAAGGGTTCTGAGATTCGTAAGCGGCACGGGGTGGTCGCAGAACATTTGGGTATTTTCTTTTTTCAAGACATTTTCTATATGGGTCTATAGATCCGCGAGAATTCGCATTTAGAAAACGTATTTTCGGCACTTATTTCCTCATTTGCAGCGCACGATAATCGGCATTGTCCCTGAAAATGCCGATCCGCGCAATTATCACCCATTATAAATGTTCCTCAAAAGTTATTTTAAGAAAATTATAAACCTAGAATTGACTGACATTTAAAACTACCCTTTGTACGTGAATTCTTGACCCGATGATACCCCTATGTCTTATAGACTGACCCCCCCCCCGGGGTAGGAACGCCTAATACGGGCATTCGAAGTGTTTCAACATGCTATAACCCATCAAGATGGCAGCTAATATGACGGCCTTTCAAGATCTTTAAAACCACAAAATTGTCATATATTCAAATATATTGGACCGCCAGTTTGGAATTTTAAGCATGTGTCCAAAAAAAATACCAAATCACTAGTTTGTGATTCAAAGTACATAGATCTCATAACTTATTTAAAATTTAATAATCCTTGGATGCTATACAACTTAATCAATATAGATGTATCGTAATTTATAGGGCGTTTTTAAAATGGCAACCATTTGGGTCTCCCAATCTTGAAATGTTTGCATGTTTAACGAAACACAAAATGCCAGAAGATGTCAAATGGTCAAGTACTTATCCCATACCTTCATTTTACACCTTTATAAATACAATTATTGATCGTACTACATATATCAATAGGTTTTAAGTATCTTTAAGCCGGCTAATATGGCTGCCATCTATGAATATAAAAATCTGTCACTCCCTTTCCATCCTTCAGCTGTGTGCGAAAACTTTCACCTGACATGTCCCCGGAAGGAACTGCATGCACGGAACTTGTCCGAGCACTCTCTCATTCATCGCTTACTTCCGTGCCCAGCCTGTATATGCCCTGTCGCGTATCATTCGGATCTCTCACCATAAAATATAACAATATCACCCGTAGTCTGCTGAGCTTTCAAATCTAGGGAGCGGTGTTTTTTGTGAAAATATTAAGGTTTTTAGATGGGTTTCTATCTTTATAATACAAAATATAATTTCTATATTTGGTCATTGTGAACCATGTCCCCCGGTTGGGCCAATTATCCATAACGCCTTCTGTGTTCTGACCCCTTTTTAAGTCAAAATAATATGTTGTGGAGAGAAGGGTGACTCAGAGATTTTTGAATATAATATTTTGTGTATTAATACATACATTCAACAGAATAAAGAGTGGTTTTACCCTCAAATGCTCAATTCCAAGTTTGGGAGGAATCGGAGTTATCCGTTTTGAATCATAACAATTTCACCAGTATGTATACACCCGTTAACAGATAATAGGATTGGAGCTTTGTTATTTACCCATGATTAATATGTGGACAACAATAGGGTATACATCCAAAAAAACTTATTTGGTTAAAAAACAATGTAGCTAAACGGAGCAATCATCCTCAGAAAATCTCTGAGTCGTCTTTTTACAATGTTTATAATATGTTAATGATATGTTTCAACCTGTCCACTGTAACTGTAAAGCAAAAATTTGGCTTAAATATTTGAATACAATCCATCTGCTCAATATGGCCATACCAATCAGGTACAAATTTAGAGATATGTTATCCTGAAGTAAATCTTCCTGTGTGTACGTTAGGATAAAAGCATTCACTGCATTTTTACTCTATTTCTCTGTTAAGGCGAACCCCTTCATGATGCGTGTTTTTAATGCCAATGTGACTGAATTACCTTTTTATCAATTTAAATCGTTTTTCCCAAAGCTCTCAGATTTTCGCTCCAATATATTGCTAGTCAAAATTGGTCCATGACCTCTCTTAACCAAAAATTCCTTCCCTAGACATAGTTCATTTATTGCAATTTTACAAGTGGAGCTTAGACGTCAGTAAAATTCGAGGTATGCCCATTTTCAGCGGTTTATCATAGATTATAACTTCCTACATGGTGTTTTTATGAAAGGGGACTGTGAAACACAATTTGCAGCTATTTAAGCGAACTGTCTTTTGGGTATTTTTTCCGTATACAACCTGCCTTCTTTCAATACATCATGATAGGACCAATCAAGGGTTTTGCGGCAAGGTTTAGTTTAATTTTTTGTCCAACAGCGTACGGGGTCGTTTTAGGATAAATGATCATGCACCTTATCATTTCTCATTTTTAGAGGTTGGGGTAACACATTCCTGTTTTGCTAATCACTTATAGATTGCTAATAAAAACAAGTTTATGACCTAGTAAATACACGTGAACACATTTTGTGATTTGTTTTTCATAATTAATTTTCCTTTAAGAAAGATTTCATAAAACAAAGTTCGTGCTCAAACACACTCTTTTCCAGACAAAATTTGAATGTTAAGATCATCCAAACAGGTCGGTGGCCATATTTTCTACCGTGAAGTGCAATGATGAATTTACATTACCATATATAAGCTTATTTGTAAAATACTGTTGTAGATCCTTTTGTATTCTTGGTTTTCCGACAAACACCTTGCTTAAGCAATTACGTATAGTATAAGAGTCGCATAGGTAGGATCATAGGTAGGATCATGATCAATAGTATAAGAATAGAAATAAGATTGTATCTTATTCAACACAGTGATGAGTAGGGGGCAAGCATTATAGTGTAATGCAAAAACGGAATTTTGTTAGAAAATGGAGGGCAATCATCCTCAGCGATCTCTGAGTCAGTCTGGTAACCTAAAATGCTCAAACAATTCCAAAATTGGGAGGTAATCGGAGTTTCCCATTTTGTGAAGCATAAACTTTACGCATGGTAGAACAGTACCAGTATGGGGTAGGATTGGAGCTTTGTTATTTCACACAGTGATTAATATGAGGACAAGCAATCCTCCCAAAAATCTCTGAGTCAGTCTTACATGTCAATAATACGGTAAATGAAATATGTTTATCTAACCTGTCAATGTACTTTAAAAAAGCAAATGGTTTAAATATTGAACATACTCTCTCCAATATGGCCAACCAATCAGTTATCAAATTTAGAGAATTGTGTATCCTGATGAACTCTTGTCTGTGTGGTAACGTTAGATATAAAAGCATTCACTTGCATTTTGTATCTCTATCTCGCTGTAATGAGAATCCTTTGAGCGTTTTTTTAATGTCCAATTGACTGGATACCTTTTGATGAATCAATTTAATCTTTTTTTTCCGAAAGCTCTCCCAGATTCGCTCATGCAAGTCAAAATCGGTCCATGACCTCATCTATATCCAGAACATTCCTTCTAGTACATAGTTATTTATTGCATTTTGGCAAGTGGCTTTAGACTTCCAGTAAATTCGAGGGTATGCCATTGGTCATCTTGCGGTTTTATCATCAAATATATATCGCTATGGGGTTTATTAAGCGCTACTATAAGAAGATTTGCAATCCCAAAAAAAAAAATATTGTAAGCAGAACAATGTCTTTGGGTATTTTTTTTCTCCGTATACAACCTGACTTCTTTCAATACAGCATATAATGGACCAATCAATTTTTTTTTTTTTTAAATGTTTTTGTATTTGTGAATTTGAATTTCTTGTCTAAAATAACCTCGCGCGTGGCCTGTTTTTAGATAAAGGATCTGCCATGTATATTTTTCATTTTTAGGGGTTGGCATGTTGGGCTAACACAATCCGGATTATTGCTATTAGCTTATAAATTGCTTAATAAATTAAAAAAGTTGTAACATAACGTCCATTTTGTGTCTGTTTATTTCTAATTCATTTTAACTTTCTTACAACAAAGGTTCGTGATTCAAACACACTCTTTTCCGTAAATTGGGAATGTTCAAATCAGGCACCGGGGGGGGGGGGGGGGAATTGTATAAAAGGTGGATATGATGCGTGAACAAGAAAACGCCGTAAAAAGGGTATCTTTTTTCAGAATCCAGTCAACTCAGGCCCCAAACATACACATAGCCCTTGCTTGTGAAATTCATCATTGAAATTCAGAAGGTAGATTAGGAAAGTGGGGCACCCCCGAACATGTTTGGGGGCGGGGGGGGGGGGCAGTTGTATGCAAGGTGTTGGAATTATGATGCATGTGAACATGGACTTACGAACATGCACCTAAAAAGTAGTTCCACCGACTAAAAAACAACCATAAAAAAGCATTTTTCTGTTTTGCTACCATAAAACAAGTCTTTTAGTCATTTTGCCGCCCTATAAACAAGAAGCAATGCATTGGTGATAATATCCCTTTATTATCTGGCTTTGTCATGTTGCTTTATTTCAAAATTACAATATTTTGATAATTTTGATATCACGTACATCACCCAATTCAGGGGTACGAAAAAAAAAAACATACCCTTTTTTCCATTTTTGCTGTTTTTGGACACCCTAGCAATGTACGCGCGTACTAGCTTGTGGGAAAATAAAACAAAAGGGAGGGGAGGAAAACAGGTCAACTCGGCCCCAAACCTCTAGGCCACATCAACTCGGGCCTCAAACAATCTCGGCACACAAAACAACCAACTCGGCCACAAACCCCTACCCAAACTCGACCCAACACCAAATCCTAAACCAACTCGGCCCCAAACCAACTCGGCCCAAAACCAACTCGGCCCATACCAATCGGGCCACCACCCCTTACAAATCGGCCCCACATCCTTGACTAACTAGGAACCAAACCAACTCGGACCCCAACCAACTCGGACCCAAACCAACTCGGCCCCAAAACAACTCGGCCATACCAATATGCGCAAAATGACTAAGGGTCCTTCTGATGTTTTCATCACACATTTTTTTGTTTCGCGTTTTTGTTTGTGTGGTTTTGTGTGCTTATGTGGAAACCTTTTTAGTGCATTTTAGATTAAAGATCCTTCAGCAGCAACTCTGCTAATAGTCATTTCAATTAAAAAAACTTTTTAAAACGTTTAAAATCTCATGGAAAACTTAAAGTTAAAGGTCCATGGCCCGATCGCTAAGAGCCTCGTCCCCAAGAAGCCCCAGAATTTTAAGCCCCAGCTTTTACCGGAAGTGGTCAACATTGGTATTCAGAAGAAGCATTATTTTTCTCATTTCTCTGTGAAATCTTTAGAGCCAAAAGAGGTTTGGTTTGGAAGTAGGAGCGAAAAATGTGCCCCATTTGAATCGACCAATATTAATTGACACAGTGCTGCTATGGGGCTTACAAAATCACGTTTTTAGCTCTCGCATCAAAACGGATTGAAAATATCGGGGCGAAACTTTACAGATGGGGTTTTGGAGTGAAGGCCAATCTATCAAGATGAAACTTCATTATACTTAAATCGGGCATCCCATTTAATATTACAATGAGGTTTTAAAATGTCATTTTTTCAAATATGTGAGAGGGGGGGGGGGGGGGGGGATGATGAAACTAACTTTAAACATTTGTGAATGGGATCAAATACAAAGAAACAACCTAATTCGCCCCAAAAAAAAAGTTCCCACC